>JARYGA010000746.1:0-40550 GCA_030545235.1 Helianthus tuberosus
TAATGTTTCAAAATCTTGCACGTTATGTCCTTTAGGGCAAACCCAGTTAATTTTTTTTGTTAAAACTGATCATCCAAGGGTATTTTTGTTTTTTTCTCTATATATTTAATATTAATATTAAAAAATAGTATTATTATTACTATTATATATATATATATATATATGAAATCATTAATCATAATCTTCCCCAACTCTCTCTCTCTACAATTCATCTCTCTCTCTCTAAACTCAATCCGCCATTACCCACTAGAACTGAATCAAACACCCACCACCACCAAAGGGTTTCGATTCCACCACTAGCCACCACCTAATGAACCTGAAACTTTCCACCGTCACACGTCATCGCCATCGGAACTACTATGCTCAACCACCACCACCACCATCATCATCGAGTCCTCCCCAAAAACCCTAGCGCCGACGTGAAACGCCTACCGTTATCTCGGAAACCACCATCATCAATGGAATTAAGCATCGTCGTCATCGTTCTTCACCATTGGTTCCTTTATCATCGAAACCATCATCATCAATCACCACCTCCCCACCTGCGATGATCCACCATCACCGTTTACATCTTCAAAAGATAGGGTTTTTGGGGATTTTGGGGGGTTTTTGATTTTGTGGGTTTTAAGGTTTTTGATTTTGTGGATTTTGGGGGGTTTTTGATTTTGGGTGGGTTGAAAGTGAAGAATGTTGTGAGTGGTGTGGTGTCTTATTTGAAGGTGAATGGTTTGTTTTTTCGCGATTGGGCATGACCGGCTACAAAGTTTTTGGATGGGCAGTTGGAGCTTGATTCAGATGGGTATGTTGTGACCAAGCATGGGACGACTATTACTAGTGTGAAGGGTGTATTTGCTGCTGGTGATGTACAGGATAAGAAATACAGGTAGGCAATTAAGGGTGTGTTTTTGATTTTGTGGATTTTGGGGGGTTTTTGATTTTGTGGGTTTTAAGGGTTGTTGTGGTGTCGACGGTTGTTCTTTATTTGGTGGTGGAGGTGGAGGGTGGTGGTGAAGACCGGTGCAGGGGAGGCAGTGGGTGGATGGTAATGGTGGTTATGGTGTTGGTTGCTAATTTGGATTGTTGCAGGTTGGGGTTGGGGTTGGGGTTAGGATTCCGGGGGGGGGGGGGGTGGGGATGGTGGAGACAGTGGTGGTGGTAGTCTGGTAATCGATGGCGGTGGTAGGTTAATCGATGGTGGTGGTGGGTCTGCAGAAGATGGTGGGTATTTATTTTAAGTTAATTACATAAATTTCCCTAAAAATTGAAATCACAAAAATGCCCTCATGTGCCTTGCACATGATCAGTTTTAACAAAAAAAATTAACTGGGTTACATCCTCACCCCCTTAAAAGAAATCTCGACCTCGAGATTTACTGAAATAAATAAGGGTATTTTTCTTTCATTGTGGACTCAACCTCCCACGTATATTCGGGACCTCTACGGGCATCCCATTTTACCTTTACGATAGGCACATGCTCCTTCGAAGCTTCTTAACCTGTCGATCTTCAATCGACAATGGTTTTTCCACAAATTTTAAGCTCACATCTATATGCACATCTGTATGTGGTATAACCAGTGATTCATCAGTGAAGCACTTCTTCAGATTGCAGATGTGGAACACATTATGAATACCACTGAGCTCTTCAGGTAAGTATAGCTTATATGCAACTGACCCGACACGTTCGATAACCTCGAAAGGTCCTATGTATCTCGGGCTTAGCTTGCCTTTCTTACAAAATCGCATCACCCCCTTCCAGGGTGATACTTTAAGCAATACCTTGTCACCTACTTCGAAGTGAAAGGATTTACGCTTTGGATCTGCGTAGCTCTTCTGCCTATCTCGGGCAGCTTTGAGACGGTCACGAATCTGGACAATCTTGTCCGTCGTTTCAAAGACTATCTCTGGTCCTGATAATTGGACATCTCCAACTTCCGCCCAACAAACGGGCGTTCTACACTTTCTACCGTATAAGGCCTCGAAAGGCGCAGCCTTGATGCTGGTATGGTAGCTATTGTTGTAGGAGAATTCGATTAACGGCATGTGGTTATCCCAACTACCACCTAAATCAATCACGCATGCTCGAAGCATGTTTTCCAAAGTTTGAATAGTACGCTCACTCTGACCGTCCGTCTGAGGATGGTAAGCCGTACTAAAATTCAAACGCGTGCCCAAAGATTGCTGGAAACTTTTCCAAAAATGTGACGTGTATCTAGTATCTCTGTCAGAGATAATAGACACAGGTATGCCATGTAACGCTACAATCTTATCCACGTACAATTGGGCTAACATATCGGAGCTATAAGTCTCCTTGATGGATAAGAAATGTGCTGACTTAGTCAGTCTATCAACTATAACCCATATCGTATCATTTCCCTTTCTTGTCTTGGGTAACTTGGTGATAAAATCCATAGTTACCATTTCCCACTTCCAAGTAGGAAGCTCAGGCTGTTGTAGCAAACCTGGCGGCTTTTGATGTTCTGCTTTGACTTGCGCACAAGTCAAGCACTTAGCTACATAGGCAGCTACAGACTTTTTCAAGCCTATCCACCAATAGTTTGCCCTTAGATCCTGGTACATCTTATCAGCTCCAGGATGAACGGAATATTTGGAACTATGGGATTCCTGAAGAATAACATCTCGAAGTCCTCCACAAATTGGAACCCATATTCATCCATTCAATCTCAGAATTCTGTCTTTGCCAAGAGATAACTGCTCCTCAGTTACTCCTAGCTTTTCGTTAGGATAGTTAGTTTCCAACACAGCTTCCTTCTGTGCAGCTAACAACCTTTCAGTGAAACTGTTCTTTATTTCAATGCTCTTAGCATTGATTCGGATAGGTTTGACCCTTTCCTTTCGACTCAAGGCATCGGCGACTACATTCGCCTTGGCGGGATGGTATCTGATTTCACAATCATAATCATTCAAAGTCTCCATCCATCGGCGCTGCCTCATGTTTAAATCCTTCTGATTAAACAGGTGCTGGAGGCTCTTGTGATCAGAATAGATCACACACTTGATTCCATATAAATAATGCCTCCAAAGCTTTAGTGCGAATACAACGGCACCCAACTCCAAGTCATGGGTGGTGTAATTCTTTTCATGCAATTTTAACTGCCATGAAGCATAGGCAATAACCTTGCCTTTCTGCATAAGCACACATCCCATGCCAGTGTGTGATGCATCGCAGTAAACTACGAACTCTTCGGTACCTTCAGGCAATGTCAGTATAGGAGCATTGCTCAACTTTTGTTTAAGGATATCAAAGGACTCTTGCTGCTTAGGGCCCCAAACAAACTTTACTTTCTTCTTAGTCAAAGAGGTTAGGGGTGCAGCAATCCTTGAAAAATTTTCAATGAAACGCCTGTAATATCCTGCCAATCCCAGGAAGCTACGAATCTCTGTAGGCGTCTTTGGCTCTTGCCAGTTCATAACAGCTTCCACCTTAGCGGGATCCATTTGGATTCCGCATTCGCTAACCACATGTCCAAGAAATTGGACTTCACGAAGCCAAAATTCACACTTGGAAAATTTGGCGTAGAGTTTCTCATGATGTAGAAGTTTAAGAATACAGTGAAGGTGTTTCTCATGGTCAGCTTGGTTCTTTGAGTAGATAAGAATGTCGTCGATGAAAACGATGACGAATTTATCTAAGTAAGGCTTGCAAACGCAATTCATGAGATCCATGAACGCGGCTGGTGCATTAGTGAGCCCAAAAGGCATCACTAGGAACTCGTAGTGGCCATAACGAGTCCTAAATGCAGTTTTGTGTACGTCTTCATCTCTAACCTTTAGTTGGTGGTAGCCTGACCTTAAGTCAATCTTCGAGAAATAACTTGCCCCTTGCAATTGATCGAACAAATCGTCGATCCTGGGCAAAGGATACCTATTCTTTATTGTGACCTTATTAAGTTCACGGTAATCGATGCACAGACGCATCGATCCATCCTTCTTCTTGATAAACAAGACAGGTGCTCCCCAAGGAGACGAACTAGGTTTAATGAAACCTTTAGCTAGCAATTCATCCAGTTGCGTTCTTAATTCCTTCATTTCTGTGGGTGCTAACCTGTAAGGTGCTCTAGCAACAGGTGCTGCTCCAGGGATGATGTCAATTCTGAATTGCACTTGCCTATCTGGTGGCAAACCAGGCAGCTCTTCAGGAAACACTTCAGGGTATTCAGAAATGACGGGGATGTCTTCCAACTTAGGTTTCGGCTCATCGATAGTAACTTGTGCCATGTAGATGACACAACCTTTCTTCAAACACTTAGAGGCCTTGAGCATAGTCACTTGCTCAGGCAGTCCATACTGGGTATCTCCCCGAATGGTAAGTGATTCACCAGACGGAGTCTTTATCACCACCTGCTTCTTGTTGCAGACAATTTGGGCCTGGTTATGCGATAACCAGTCCATACCCAAAACTATGTCAAAACCGGCTAACTTAAAGGGAAGTAGGGACAGAGGAAAAGAGTGGTTCTTAATGGATATAACACATCCATCTAACACAGTTGAGACGGTTTCTATGGTGCCATATGCTAACTCCACCTCATAATTCACACTTAAGGTTTTGACAGGTAAATTCAGCAATTTGCAAAACTTATGATCTACAAACGATTTACCAGTGCCTGAATCAAAAAGTACTCTTGCATAGACATCATTTACAAGGAAAGTACCTGTAATCACATTGTCGTCTAGAACCGCTTCCTATGCATCCATTCTGAAGACTCTAGCATTTGTCTTCTTGGCCTCTTCAGGCTTCTTGGCGTATTTAGGGCAGTTGGTTTTAATGTGCCCTTTCTCATTACAGCTGTAGCAAGTTGCATCTTTCAGCTTTTTGCAATCCAAGGTCTTGTGATCCTTGGACTTGGATATCCCGCAAGCAAAACTTCTTTGTGAGTTTGATTCGAGTCTGTACTTTCCAAAGTGCTGTTTCTTGCAAATCTTGCATTTGGGCTTCTCACCAGACTGATGCCTATCTTTCCTTGACTCCGACCCCCTCTTGTTGTCACCGTTTCCACGGTGCTTCTTGCTCGACCTCCGTGAATTATCATCTTCACGTTTTCTCTTCTCGGCATCTTTGTTCCTCAGCGATCTTTGTCTGACCGCATCCAGAGTGAGGGACAAAGATATGTCAGCTACAGATCTGAAAGTAGTTGGCCGAGAGGCCTTTACGCTTGCCTTAATTTCCGGGGCTAAACCACCGATAAAACGAGCTATTCTTTTTGGTTCCGGGGTCACCAGATACGGAACCAACCGGGACATTGTGTTGAAGCTCGTGAGGTAAGCTTGACAGTCAAGGTTTGTCGTTACCAACGATAGAAAGTCAGACTCTATCTTCTCCACCTCATGCTGGGGGCAGTAATTTTCCCTGATGAGGGCAACGAATTGTTCCCAAGACATGTTGTACAATGGGATCTTCCCAGTGGCTTGAATCAGTGATCTCCACCAGGCTAAAGCTTCGCCTTTAAAAGATTGCGACACAAACTTTACTATATCCCTCTCAACGCATCCGCTGATAACCACAACTGTGTCCATCTCATCTAACCACGTCATGCAGTCAATGGCTCCCTTTTCCCCAGTAAAATCCCTGGGCTTGCATGAAACAAAGTATTTATAGGAGCAACCCTTGTTACGGGGTTCTTGATTTAGTACAATCTGTTGAGATGGAGCATTGTGGTGGTTTGAGGAGAGTCTATCAGCATCTTTCTTCAGTTCTTCCTTCTTGGAAGGTGGCTTCGAATGCGGAGTAGATAGGGTCCTACTTCGAGTCCCACTATACTCTTCGTACTACCGCTCTAAGGCCTTTGTAACTGCGTCGTCCACCAACGCTTTCAGTTCGGCACCCGTTAAATTAATTCGGGCGTTATCAATATTCTCCACTGGATGGCTATTAATTTCTTCCGAGTTAGCCATTTTAATTGAACTGTTACATAAAAGAAGGACAATAGTTTACTTGGGAGTTTATTATGGAATTGCCCCTTAGGGTAATTCATTAACCATGGTAAACAGAGACCATATTTGGTTAATTTATTAATCACATTTATTTAGGATTTCAATTATAATTTATCCTAATTATAAACAATAACAATATATATTAGCACATAAGGCCTAGTCACAAGGACATTTTAAATTATAAGCTATGATTTCAGAGAATCAAGGCTTTTAAGGTTTGAACATAGTTTATTACCTTTTTCGGACAGGGAGTCATCGCTACCACTGTCTTTTGGCTCATGTAGAAATGAGCAAGGCCCGTAGGCGCTATATTACCAATGTATGGTCAAAACATGATCATCTAAATTGATGATTTAAACCCACGATTCAGAGATCATTAAGTTGGGTTAGGAATCTTCTAAAGAATCCTATTACGAAGATGACGTGTGTGATTTTAATGAATCACGTCTGCCAGGAGCGTTAACATGTTTACAGATGTTAACAGGGATTCGAATCTTTTAAACAGGTCTTACCATCATGGCCAGGTCTTCATAATGACACTCAGGCTAGGTTTCACTCTTAAGATTCTTATTCAATATTTAAATAGGCAGATTATTATTAAAAGGAATGATTTTGATTTTATTTATTTCATGTAATATATTTATGCACATAATAGCAAAATGAAATTTATAAACATAACACTACATTAATTATTGATAGGTTACACGTCGCCCTAAACGGGACTTTTTAACAAATACTTACCCACACAGGGGTCAAACTTGAAATACTAGTCCACGCAGGGACTTAAACAACAACATTCCCTCATAGGGGTTAACAGAAAGATAGACCCACGTAGGGGTCAAAACAAACAAACATACATACCTACGCAAGGGCTAATACAGCAAGACATGCCCACGCAGGGGCTCAACAGATACAAGGAAATTACAACAACAGTGGAAGGATTCAATGGTCCTTCTTGCTCTTCCCTTTTATTAGGCTTGTCAATCCTTGGAAGAAAGTCTATCGCTCCCTGCGATCTCAGTGAAAGTCTCGCTCGACCTGGTCCAGTCTCTGAAGAATTTCCTCCCGTTCTGGGGGAGAAAACCATGGCGGCTGCGATTGGGTCCGTATAATAGGTCTGGGAGGAATCTGGTACCCATGAGTTGGGTACCCTACTCCCCAAGGAGTTCCATAAGGTCCTTCCGGATTAAAGGCGTTGTAATTGGCCGCTACCATGTAGGGGTCGGCTTCAGCGTAACCGTAGTTGGTGTGAGCCGGCGGCTCAAATAGGTTGTACGCCATCGAACCGTGTATGCTGGAATCGGGTAATCAAAACCCATCGGAGGTGGTTGCGGCGCAACTGGGTTCGAAGGTCCACCCATTTGTGGATCTTCTTGATGTGGCGGATAATGACTGCCACTTGATTGTCGGGGAGAGCTAAAATGAAAGTCTCCTCCTCGCGCGGACATCCGCGCTCCGGTTCTCCTACGCCTCGACGGTTGTGGAGGTGCCGGCTGAACTGGTGGCGGTGGAAGCGGTGGCGTGACTGCCACAAACCATGAATCCACAGAGGGATCCTGCTGCTGCTGCTGATGAGGCGATGAATGATGCGAGGGTGTGAAGTACCACTCGTGCTGAGTAAACCTCGCCTGAAAGCTGTCTGGACCACCGTAGGGTGATCCGTGAAAAGAAGAGCCATCCGAAATCTCAATGGGATGGTTCGGTGTACCACTGGCAGGTTCGACGGGATCCATGTCCTCGTCCATATCCTCCGCATGATCGCCCGAGAAATGATCCTCTGGCCCCAATGGGTTAAAACCCACTGGCTCTTGTATGTAGTTGGCCGGGTTGAACCGGCCCCTGAAGACAGGTGTAGGGTCCCCAAAAGAATTGTGCGATAAGGATCGCTGTAGAGGTATGTAGGAAGGTTGAGGGTTGTTGGGCTCATACTCCGGCTGTGGCCCGTAAGGGTTATGAACGGGAGGTGTCGAACTATGCGAAACCGACCGTCTAGCCGGCTCGAAAAGGTTCCTCCGGTTCTGTCGAGGATCGTCACTCTCGGTGGTAGAAGGAGCTCGCATATGCGAAGGCTCGGCTTTATTATCATTGGGGGCGGTGATTGGCCCCTTGCCTCATCCTCTACATCTAAAGAATCTTGGCGGCATTTTTAATCCTGTTAATATAGCATGAGATAACAACAACAATATATAAAATAAAGACAAAGAAAAAAATTAAGTTGAAACAAATTTGGATTGTTCCTATGTTCTTTGTCTAGACTCGAAAATTTTGGAATGTGCAATTGTGTAACTGAGATTAAACACAAAAGGCTAGTGTTTAATTCACTCAGCGTTGGCTCTGATACCAACCTGTCACACCCGGATTTCCACGTGTCACCGGTGGGCCCGTTGGGGAGTATCGTGACGTGGTTGGCAATATAATAGTCAAACAACACAATATTTAATATGCACAGCGGAAGCAAATTGTAAGATATATTTCAACTGAATAAATATTGTAATATCATGTATCACAAACAGTCGAAAGTTTTATCCACAGAAGGATCGAAAATAAATAGGAAACAGTAGTTCAACAGACGATAGGCATCTTAAGCTTGCGAGACTCTTTATTGATGCTTAGGAGACAATCCAGCCTATTACGCATAGTACCTGCATTTAATCTTTTTGGGAAAATACGTCAGTTTACACTGGTAAATACAATCAACTAACTCATTTTAAAAATGATTAAAAATTGATTTAGATGCACGTGGCATAAACATTTTATAACTTGGGATAATTATTTAAATATATAATCTTGTAAAAGAATTACATGTTCCTTATGCGTTCAGTAGCCCGGATCGTGTCCGGGTTAAAGATCAATAGACATACCACATTATTCTTTTATGCACTGACGGGTGTACGCCTACACCCCGCGCTTAAGTCGTGGCCATTTCGTAAAATGATGCCAGGGATATCTGGGACATGGTCATTAACCCCCCAAAGGCTTTAAGTAAACAAAACATATTTTAACGGGCCGATTAAATTATTCAATTAACCACCAAACGATGGAAGATTTAATGCCCGACCAAGCGGTATTTTATATACCGTAACCCTAGCCCGTATAGGGAAAATAAGTTAAATGTATTTACCTAAGCAAAGTAATAATCACAATAAGCAAATGGAAGTAGCTTTTACTGGTTCTCCTAATCTGGAACGAAGGTTTATAATAACCTATTAAAATCCTAACGGGTCTTTAGTTAAGCTTAAGCTTAGACCGGTTAGTTTCAATGATACGGTTCGTACGCACTATTAAGCGAAGACCGGATAGAATGTGATTTAGACCCGACAAGTTCGGAGACTTGCTTAATATGGGTATTTCATACACACTCTGGATTTTGAGATAAAACCGATAAGGTTTGACCCGTTTCGGCTAATTTATGTAAACTTGTTACATAAACCGAACCGAACACGTAATAAGCGTAACGGGTATCCGTAAGAGCCATATACAGGTTTCCTAAGTTAATATGCTTCAAATATGTTGGGACATCAGTAAGGTGTCTTTTATTATGCCCGAAACGAATTTAAACACAAACTATGCCCCGTAGGGGTAGTTTGGCAATTTAAAAGATTATAAAAGAGTTTAAGTATTAAACTGAGTTACAGGTCTGATGTAATCAGAAAAAATACTTAATTTAAGAAGTTATAACAATAGGGTAAAGTATATATGTGAAATTTATCAATTATAACCAAACTATGCATCGTAGGGGCATTTTGGTAATTTCACATAAGCCGAAAAGCTCAAAACTGAAGTCTGAGTTAAAAAACTTTTGCTTACTATTAAAATATTATAATTTACCTAAAATATCAGTAGGGATCACCCTTGTATGTTTAAAAATAGTCTTAGTACATACTATGCGCTAAAAACGCTTAATAAGGCGATTAGAAGCCGTTTCCAGGTTCTTTATATAAAGCTGATATTTTTATCATTCCAGAAGGCTTAAAATAATTTATTTATCATATCTAATCAGTAGCAAAAGGTTTGGAGTCGATTAGATATGTAAAACTCATTTTATAGCCCGTAAGGGCAAAACCAACAATTACCGGATTAAGCCTACGACTATAAGTTATGCTCAGCCTAAAATTAATTAAAAATCTTCAAAAATCCCAAAATAATATATTGCATCAGTGGGTAAAGAGTTTGATATCAAAAAGTATGTTTAAATAGGCTATACGCTAATTATGCCGTTAAATTGCTAAAGAAGCTTTTAATTACGCTAACGAGCATAACTCTCAATCTACACCTCAAACTGATGTCAAATTTTGGGTGCAAGTTTAAATATCAGTAACTAAGGGTTCTACTCTTTTACATTTTCAAAAATCACATTTTAAGGTGAAAATGGCATAATGGTGTTGACATATGAGCAATTAACGGAAACATGCATATTAATTGGATAACTAATGAACCAAGGTGTATAATCACAGAGGGTTATACAGGCATGTAACCTAGTCCAATTAAAGCTCTAAGGCATTTAAAAAACATGCCTAAACGGGTCAGAACTGAAGCCAAAGCAAAAGTCAAAGCTTTGCGACCTTCGGTTCCAAACCGGGTCTAAACATAAAATTGTCGGGTTGAACATGTTTAGACATGTTCTTACACTAATTACCAAGTTAAAATAATGATCAAACAGGTTGTATGTGTTCTACATTGCTAATTATGCATAAATTAGAAATTAAGCATTCTGTTGACTTTCTATTAACAAGTTTGACCCGACATTTGACCTAGTTAGAGTGGGAATCAGGGGGAACCCTTTTAAGGGTTTATTACCCACATAATTACCAACTTATAACTACTTTCAATTCGACTAATCACTGGACCATTAGTGATTAATCTTGAAGTCAACTGGTAATTATGACGGTTTGACTTTTAAGCTAAAACTAAGCAAAAACTTAACTAAGGAGGGATAAGCAAACTTACTGAAGTCCTATGCATGATTTGTGAAGCTTAGAGAGAAGTCTTGAGCTCCAGAGATGATCCAAAGTGCAGATGGAAGGTGTGAAGAACTTGTTGCAACAAGGGCCCTTTATATAGTGCTCAAATCTTCATGGATTGTTGACAACAAGGTCTACCATTGATGTTTGATCACTAACAAGTGTCCCTAAATGTCTAGGGGTTGTTTAGGGGTCAAGCAAGATGAGGAAAATTGTTCATAAGGCGTTTACAAGGGCTATGGCAAACAAGAATCCAAGAAAATCCAAGAAAATCAGAAATCTGATCAGATATGGCCGTCGCGTAGCGCGACGGCAAAGGTGGTAGGGCTCACGCTACGCGAGCATGTGCTGTTCTGACAAAACAAATTTCCATTATTTGCAGTTTTGGTCCCTGGTCCTTCTAAAGGTCGCTTTCACGTCTTGTTTTGCACTATGAGCCCTCTAAATTGACTTATAAGGGCTTTAAGACATTTACCCACTTTGTTTAGTCCTCAGTTAACTTTATTGTTACCCGAAAAGGCCTAACTTTCAACGTTGACGCTTTAACCCCTTGTATACGAATTTGATCATAACTTTCTCATATGATAACGAAACTTTATGAATTTTATATCGTGCATTCTAGTGAGCATAATTAACCGTTACAAAGCTTCGGGTTTGTCAAAAGGTCACTCAGAGCTATAACTTAAACATGTTGACACATTTAACCCCTGTAGTTTGTAATATCTCACTTTCTTTCATATTTAGCTCCGTATGATCCATGATTTATTCTTTTGAAGGTATGAGCATCATGTAGGGTTAATGTACAATATATTTATTCACTGTTGACACTTAGAACTCGTATATTCAGATACTTTTCACGATTGTCAACTTTAATCCTTTCATAACATTCTTTCACACGTTCAAACATATGACACGTGTCAACACATTATAGGACGTGAATTTTCGAGGTGTTACATCCTCACCCCCTTAAAAGAAATCTCGACCTCGAGATTTACTGAAATAAATAAGGGTATTTTTCTTTCATTGTGGACTCAACCTCCCACGTATATTCGGGACCTCTACGGGCATCCCATTTTACCTTTACGATAGGCACATGCTTCCTTTGAAGCTTCTTAACCTGTCGATCTTCAATCGACAATGGTTTTTCCACAAATTTTAAGCTCTCATCTATATGCACATCTGTATGTGGTATAACCAGTGATTCATCAGCGAAGCACTTCTTCAGATTGCAGATGTGGAACACATTATGAATACCACTGAGCTCTTCAGGTAAGTTTAGCTTATAGGCAACTGACCCGACATGTTCGATAACCTCGAAAGGTCCTATGTATCTCGGGCTTAGCTTGTCTTTCTTACCAAATTGCATCACCCCCTTCCAGGGTGATACTTTAAGCAATACCTTGTCACCTACTTCGAAGTGAAAGGATTTACGCTTTGGATCTGCGTAGCTCTTCTGCCTATCTCGGGCAGCTTTGAGATCATCACGAATCTGGACAATCTTGTCCGTCGTTTCAAAGAATATCTCTGGTCCTGATAATTGGACATCTCCAACTTCCGCCCAACAAACGGGCGTTCTACACTTTCTACCGTATAAGGCCTCGAAAGGCGCAGCCTTGATGCTGGTATGGAAGCTATTGTTGTAGGAGAATTCGATTTACGGCAGGTGGTTATCCCAACTACCACCTAAATCGATCACGCATGCTCGAAGCATGTTTTCCAAAGTTTGAATAGTACGCTCACTCTGACCGTCCGTCTGAGGATGGTAAGCCGTACTAAAATTCAAACGCGTGCCCAAAGATTGCTGGAAACTTTTCCAAAAATGTGACGTGTATCTAGTATCTCTGTCAGAGATAATAGACACAGGTATGCCATGTAATGCTACAATCTTATCCACGTACAATTGGGCTAACGTATCGGAGCTATAAGTCTCCTTGATGGGTAAGAAATGTGCTGACTTAGTCAGTCTATCAACTATAACCCATATCGTATCATTTCCCTTTCTTGTCCTGGGTAACTTGGTGATAAAATCCATAGTTACCATTTCCCACTTCCAAGCAGGAAGCTCAGGCTGTTGTAGCAAACCTGACGGCTTTTGATGTTCTGATTTGACTTGCGCACAAGTCAAGCACTTAGCTACATAGGCAGCTACAGACTTTTTCAAGCCTATCCACCAATAGTTTGCCCTTAGATCCTGGTACATCTTATCAGCTCCAGGATGAACGGAATATTTGGAACTATGGGCTTCCTGAAGAATAACATCTCGAAGACATCCATAAATTGGAACCCATATTCGTCCATTCAATCTCAGAATTCCGTCTTTGCCAAGAGATAACTGCTCCTCAGTTACTCCTAGCTTTTCGTTAGGATAGTTAGCTTCCAACACAGCTTCCTTCTTTACAGCTAACAACCTTTCAGTCAAACTGTTCTTTATTTCAATGCTCTTGGCATTGATTCGGATGGGTTTGACCCTTTCCTTTCGACTCAAGGCATCGGCGACTACATTCGCCTTCCCGGGATGGTATCTGATTTCACAATCATAATCATTCAAAGTCTCCATCCATCGGCGTTGCCTCATGTTTAAATCCTTTTGATTAAACAGGTGCTGGAGGCTCTTGTGATCAGAATAGATCATACACTTGATTCCATATAAATAATGCCTCCAAAGCTTTAGTGCGAATACAACGGCACCCAACTCCAAGTTATGGGTGGTGTAATTCTTTTCATGCACTTTTAACTGCCGTGAAGCATAGGCAATAACCTTGCCTTTCTGCATAAGCACACATCCCATGCCAGTGTGTGATGCATCGCAGTAAACTACGAACTCTTCGGTACCTTCAGGCAATGTCAGTACAGGAGCATTGCTCAACTTTTGTTTAAGGATATCAAAGGACTCTTACTGCTTAGGGCCCCAAACGAACTTTACTTTCTTCTTAGTCAAGGAGGTTAGGGGTGCAGCAATCCTTGAAAAATTTTCAATGAAACGCCTGTAATATCCTGCCAATCCCAGGAAGCTACGAATCTCTGTAGGCATCTTTGGCTCTTGCCAGTTCATAACAGCTTCCAGCTTAGCGGGATCCACTTGGATTCCGCGTTCGCTAACCACATGTCCAAGAAATTGGACTTCACGAAGCCAAAATTCACACTTGGAAAATTTGGCGTAGAGTTTCTCATGATGTAGAAGTTTAAGAATACAGTGAAGGTGTTTCTCATGGTCAGCTTGGTTCTTTGAGTAGATAAGAATGTCGTCGATGAAAACGATGACGAATTTATCTAAGTAAGGCTTGCAAACGCGATTCATGAGATCCATGAACGCGGCTGGTGCATTAGTGAGCCCAAAAGGCATCACTAGGAACTCGTGGTGGCCATAACGAGTCCTAAATGCAGTTTTGTGTACGTCTTCATCTCTAACCTTCAGTTGGTGGTAGCCTGACCTTAAGTCAATCTTCGAGAAATAACTTGCCCCTTGCAATTGATCGAACAAATCATCGATCCTGGGCAAAGGATACCTATTCTTTATTGTGACCTTATTAAGTTCACGGTAATCGATGCACAGACGCATCGATCCATCCTTCTTCTTGACAAACAAGACAGGTGCTCCCCAAGGAGACGAACTAGGTTTAATGAAACCTTTAGCTAGCAATTCATCTAGTTGCGTTCTTAATTCCTTCATTTCTGTGGGTGCTAACCTGTAAGGTGCTCTAGCAACAGGTGCTGCTCCAGGGATGATGTCAATTCTGAATTGCACTTGCCTATCTGGTGGCAAACCAGGCAGCTCTTCAGGAAACACTTCAGGGTATTCAGAAATGACGGGGATGTCTTCCAACTTAGGTTTCGGCTCATCGATAGTAACTTGTGCCATGTAGATGACACAACCTTTCTTCAAACACTTAGAGGCCTTGAGCATAGTCACTTGCTCAGGCAGTCCATACTGGGTATCTCCCCGAATGGTAAGTGATTCACCAGACGGAGTCTTTATCACCACCTGCTTCTTGTTGCAGACAATTTGGGCCTGGTTATGCGATAACCAGTCCATACCCAAAACTATGTCAAAACCGGCTAACTTAAAGGGAAGTAGGGACAGAGGAAAAGAGTGGTTCTTAATGGATATAACACATCCATCTAACACAGTTGAGACGGTTTCTATGGTGCCATATGCTAACTCCACCTCATAATTCACACTTAAGGTTTTGACAGGTAAATTCAGCAATTTGCAAAACTTATGATCTACAAACGATTTACCAGTGCCTGAATCAAAAAGTACTCTTGCATAGATATCATTTACAAGGAAAGTACCTGTAATCAAATTGTCGTCTAGAACCGCTTCCTATGCATCCATTCTG
This sequence comes from Helianthus tuberosus, assembly GCA_030545235.1. Lineage (NCBI taxonomy): Eukaryota > Viridiplantae > Streptophyta > Magnoliopsida > Asterales > Asteraceae > Helianthus > Helianthus tuberosus. The sequence goes on from JARYGA010000746.1 coordinate 15,251, forward strand.
AAGACTCTAGCATTTGTCTTCTTGGCCTCTTCAGGCTTCTTGGCGTATTTAGGGCAGTTGGTTTTAATGTGCCCTTTCTCATTACAGCTGTAGCAAGTTGCATCTTTCAGCTTTTTGCAATCCAAGGTCTTGTGATCCTTGGACTTGGATATCCCGCAAGCAAAACTTCTTTGTGAGTTTGATTCGAGTCTGTACTTTCCAAAGTGCTGTTTCTTGCAAATCTTGCATTTGGGCTTCTCACCAGACTGATGCCTATCTTTCCTTGACTCCGACCCCCTCTTGTTGTCACCGTTTCCACGGTGCTTCTTGCTCGACCTCCGTGAATTATCATCTTCACGTTTTCTCTTCTCGGCATCTTTGTTCCTCAGCGATCTTTGTCTGACCGCATCCAGAGTGAGGGACAAAGATATGTCAGCTACAGATCTGAAAGTAGCTGGCCGAGAGGCCTTCACGCTTGCCTTAATTTCTGGGGCTAAACCACCGATAAAACAAGCTATTCTTTTTGGTTCCGGGGTCACCAGATACGGAACCAACCGGGACATTGTGTTGAAGCTCGTGAGGTAAGCTTGACAGTCAAGGTTTGTCATTACCAACGATAGAAAATCAGACTCTATCTTCTCCACCTCATGCTGGGGGCAGTAATTTTCCCTGATGAGGGCAACGAATTGTTCCCAAGACATGCTGTACAATGGGACCTTCCCAGTGGCTTGAATCAGTGATCTCCACCAGGCTAAAGCTTCGCCTTTAAAAGATTACGACACAAACTTGACTATATCCCTCTCAGCGCATCCGCTGATATCCACAACTATGTCCATCTCATCTAACCACGTCATGCAGTCAATGGCTCCCTTTTCCCCAGTAAAATCCCTGGGCTTGCATGAAACAAAGTATTTATAGGAGCAACCCTTGTTACGGGGTTCTTGGTTTAGTACAATCTGTTGAGATGGAGCACTGTGGTGGTTTGAGGAGAGTCTATCATCATCTTTCTTCAGTTCTTCCTTCTTGGAAGGTGGCTTCGAATGCGGAGTAGATAGGGTCCTACTTCGAGTCCCACTATACTCTTCGTACTGCCGCTCTTAGGCCTTTGTAACTGCGTCGTCCACCAACGCTTTCAGTTCGGCACCCGTTAAATTAATTCGGGCGTTATCAATATTCTCCACTGGATGGCTATTAATTTCGTCCGAGTTAGCCATTTTAATTGAACTGTTACATAAAACAAGGACAATAGTTTACTTGGGAGTTTATTATGGAATTGCCCCTTAGGGTAATTCATTAACCATGGTAAACAGAGACCATATTTGGTTAATTCATAATCACATTTATTTAGGATTTCAATTATAATTTATCCTAATTATAAACAATAACAATATATATTAGCACATAAGGACTAGTCACAAGGACATTTTAAATTATAAGCTATGATTTCAGAGAATCAACGCTTTTAAGGTTTGAACATAGTTTATTACCTTTTTCGGACAGGGAGTCATCGCTACCACTGTCTTTTGGCTCATGTAGAAATGAGCAAGGCCCGTAGGCGCTATATTACCAATGTATGGTCACAACATGATCATCTAAATTGATGATTTAAACCCACGATTGAGAGATCATTAAGTTGGGTTAGGAATCTTCTAAAGAATCCAATTACAAAGACGTCGTGTGTGGTTTTAACGAATCACGTCTGCCAGGAGCGTTAACATGTTTACAGATGTTAACAGGGATTCAAATCTTTTAAACAGGTCTTACCCTCATGGCCAGGTCTTCATAATGACACTCAGGCTAGGTTTCACTCTTAAGATTCTTATTCAATATTTAAATAGGCAGATTATTATTAAAAGGAATGATTTTGATTTTATTTATTTCATGTAATATATTTATGCACATAATAGCAAAATGAAATTTATAAACATAACACTCCATTAATTATTGATAGGTTACACGTCGCCCTAAACGGGACTTTTTAACAAATACTTACCCACGCAGGGGTCAAACTTGAAATACTAGTCCACGCAGGGACTTAAACAACAACATTCCCTCGTAGGGGTTAACAGAAAGATAGACCCACGCAGGGGTCAAAACAAACAAACATACATACCCACGCAGGGGCTAATACAGCAAGACATGCCCACGCAGGGGTTCAACAGATACAAGGAAATTACAACAACAGTGGAAGGATTCAATGGTCCTTCTTGCTCTTCCCTTTTATTAGGCTTGTCAATCCTTGGAAGAAAGTCTGTCGCTCCCTGCGATCTCGGTGAAAGTCTCGCTCGACCTGGTCCAGTCTCTGAAGAATTTCCTCCCGTTTTGGGGGAGAAAACCGTGGCGGCTGCGATTGGGTCCGTATAATAGGTCTGGGAGGAATCTGGTACCCATGAGTTGGGTACCCTACTCCCCAAGGAGTTCCATAAGGTCCTTCCGGGTTAAAGGCGTTGTAATTGGCCGCTACCATATAGGGGTCTGCTTCAGCGTAACCGTAGTTGGTGTGAGCCGGCGGCTCAAATGGGTTGTACGCCATCGAACCCGTGTATGCTGGAATCGGGTTATCAAAACCCATCGGAGGTGGTTGCGGCGCAACTGGGTTCGAAGGTCCACCCATTTGTGGATCTTCTTGATGTGGCGGATAATGACTGCCACTTGATTGTCGAGGAGAGCTAAAATGAAAGTCTCCTCCTCGCGCGGACATCTGCGCTCCAGTTCTCCTACGCCTCGACGGTTGTGGAGGTGCCGACTGAACTGGTGGCGGTGGAGGCGGTGGCGTGACTGCCACAAACCGTGAATCCACAGAGGGATCCTGCTGCTGCTGCTGCTGCTGATGAGGCGACGAATGATGCGAGGGTGTGAAGTACCACTCGTGCTGAGTAAACCTCACCTGAAAGCTGATGGACCACCGTAGGGTGATCCGTGAAAAGAAGAGCCATCCGAAATCTCAATCGGATGGTTCGGTATACCACTGGCAGGTTCGACGGGATCCGTGTCCTCGTCCATATCCTCCGCATGATCGCCAGAGAAATGATCCTCTGCCCCTAATGGGTTAAAACCCACTGGCTCTTGTATGTAGTTGGCCGGGTTGAACCGGCCCCTGAAGACAGGTGTAGGGTCCCCAAAAGAATTGTGCGATAAGGATCGCTGTAGAGGTATGTAGGAAGATTGAGGGTTGTTGGGCTCATACTCCGGCTGTGGCCCGTAAGGGTTATGAACGGGAGGTGTCGAACTGTGCGAAACCGACCGTCTAGCCGGCTTGAAAAGGTTCCTCCGGTTCTGTCGAGGATCGTCACTCTCGGTGGTAGAAGGAGCTCGCATATGCGAAGGCCCGGCTTCATTATCATTGGGGGCGGTGATTGGCCCCTTGCCTCATCCTCTACATCTAAAGAATCTTGGCGGCATTTTTAATCCTGTCAATATAGCATGAGATAACAACAACAATATATAAAATAAAGACAAAGAAAAAAATTAAGTTGAAACAAATTTGGATTGTTCCTATGTTCTTTGTCTAGACTCGAAAATTTTGGAATGTGAAATTGTGTAACTGTGATTAAACACAAAAGGCTAGTGTTTAATTCACTCAACGTTGGCTCTGATACCAACCTGTCACACCCCGATTTCCACGTGTCACCGGTGGGCCCGGTGGGGAGTATCGTGACGTGGTTGGCAACATAATAGTCAAACAACACAATATTTAATATGCACAGTGGAAGCAAATTGTAAGATATATTTCAACTGAATAAATATTGTAATATCATGTATCACAAACATTCGAAAGTTTTATCCACAGAAGGATCGAAAATAAATAGGAAACAGTAGTTCAACAGACGATAGACATCTTAAGCTTGCGAGACTCTTTATTGATGCTAAGGAGACAATCCAGCCTATTACGCTTAGTACCTGCATTTAATCTTTTTGGGAAAATACGTCAGTTTACACTGGTAAATACAATCAACTAACTCATTTTAAAAATGATTAAAAATTGATTTGGATGCACGTGGTATAAACATTTTATAACTTGGGATAATTATTTAAATATATAATCTTGTAAAAGAATTACATGTTCCTTATGCGTTCAGTAGCCCGGATCGTGTCCGGGTTAAAGATCAATAGACACACCACATTATTCTTTTATGCACTGACGGGTGTACGCCTACACCCCGCGCTTAAGTCATGGCCATTTCGTAAAATGATGCCAGGGATATCCGGGACATGGTCATTAACCCCCCAAAGGCTTTAAGTAAACAAAACATATTTAAATGGGCCGATTAAATTATTCAATTAACCACCAAACGATGGAAGATTTAATGCCCGATCAAGCGGTATTTTATATACCGTAACCCAAGCCCGTATAGGGAAAATAAGTTAAAAGTATTTACCTGAGCAAAGTAATAATCACAATAAGCAAATGCAAGTAGCTTTTACTGGTTCTCCTAATCTGGAACGAAGGTTTATAATAACCTATTAGAATCCTAACGGGTCTTTAGTTAAGCTTAAGCTTAGACCGGTTAGTTTCAATGATACGGTTCGTACGCACTATTAAGCGAAGACCGGATAGAATGTGATTTAGACCCGACAAGTTTGGAGACTTGCTTAATATGGGTATTTCATACACACTCTGGATTTTGAGATAAAACCGATAAGGTTTGACACGTTTCGGCTAATTTATGTAAACTTGTTACATAAACCGAACCGAACGCGTAATAAGCGTAACGGGTATCCGTAAGAGCCATATACAGGTTTCCTAAGTTAATATGCTTCAAATATGTTGTGACATCAGTAAGGTGTCTTTTATTATGCCCGAAACGAAGTTAAACACAAACTATTCCCCGTAGGGGTAGTTTGGTCATTTAAAAGATTATAAAAGAGTTTAAGTATTAAACTGAGTTACAGGTCTGATGTAATCAGAAAAAATACTCAATTTAAGAAGTTATAACAGTAGGGTAAAGTATATATGTGAAATTTATCAATTATAACCAAACTATGCATCGTAGGGGAATTTTGGTAATTTCACATATGCCGAAAAGGTCAAAACTGAAGCCTGAGTTAAACAACTTTTGGTTACTGTTAAAATATTATAATTTACCTAAAATATCAATAGGGATCACCCTTGTATGTTTAAAAATAGTCTTAGTACATACTATGCGCTAAAAACGCTTAATAAGGCGATTAGAAGCCGTTTCCGGGTTCTATATATAAAGCTGATATTTTTATCATTCCAGAAGGCTTAAAATAATTTATTTATCATATCTAATCAGTAGCAAAAGGTTTGGAGTCGATTAGATATGTAAAACTCATTTTATAGCCCGTAAGGGCAAAACCGACAATTACCGGATTAAGCCTACGACTATAAGTTATGCTCAGCCTAAAATTAATTAAAATTCTTCAAAAATCCCAAAATAATATATTGCATCAGTGGGTAAAGAGTTTGATATCAAAAAGTATGTTTAAATATGCTATACGCTAATGATGCCGTTAAATTGCTAAAGAAGCTTTTAATTACGCTAACGAGCATAACTCTCAATCTACACCTCAAACTGATGTAAAATTTTGGGTGCAAGTTTAAATATCAGTAACTAAGGGTTCTACTCTTTTACATTTTCAAAAATCACATTTTAAGGTGAAAAGGGCATAATGGTCAACATATGAGCAATTAACGGAAACATGCATATTAATTGGATAACTAATGAACCAAGGTGTATAATCACAGAGGGTTATACTAGCATGTAACCTAGTCCAATTAAAGCTCTAAGGAATTTCTAAAACATGCCTAAACGGGTCAGAACTGAAGTCAAAGAAAAACTCAAAGCTTTGCGACCTTCGGTTCCGAACCGGGTCTAAACATAAAATTGTCGGGTTGAACATGTTTAGACATGTTCTTACACTAATTACCAAGTTATAATAATGATCAAACAGGTTGTATGTGTTCTACATTTCTATTTATGCATAAATTAGAAATTAAGCATTCTGTTGACTTTCTATTAACAAGTTTGACCCGACATTTGACCTAGTTAGAGTGGGAATCAGGGGGAACCCTTTTAAGGGTTTATTACCCACATAATTACCAACTTATAACTACTTTCAATTCGACTAATCACTGGACCATTAGTGATTAATCTTGAAGTCAACCGTTAATTACGACGGTTTGACTTTTAAGCTAAAACTAAGCAAAAACTTAACTAAGGAGGGATAAGCAAACTTACTGAAGTCCTATGCACGATTTGTGAAGCTTAGAGAGAAGTCTTGAGCTCCAGAGATGATCCAAAGTGCAGATGGAAGGTGTGAAGAACTTGTTGCAACAAGGTCCCTTTATATAGTGCTCAAATCTTCATGGATTGTTGACAACAAGGTCTACCATTGATGTTTGATCACTAACAAGTGTCCCTAAATGTCTAGGGGTTGTTTAGGGGTCAAGCAAGATGAGGAAAATCGTTCATAAGGCGTTTACAAGGGCTATGGCAGACAAGAATCCAAGAAAATCCAAGAAAATCAGAAATCTGATCAGATATGGCCGTCGCGTAGCGCGACGGCAAAGGTGGTAGGGCTCGCGCTACGCGAGCATGTGCTGTTCTGACAAAACAAATTTCCATTATTTGCAGTTTTGGTCCCTGGTCCTTCTAAAGGTCGCTTTCACGTCTTGTTTTGCACTATGAGCCCTCTAAATTGACTTATAAGGGCTTTAAGACATTTACCCACTTTGTTTAGTCCTCGGTTAACTTTATTGTTACCCGAAAAGGCATAACTTTCAACGTTGACGCTTTAACCCCTTGTATACGAATTTGATCATAACTTTCTCATATGATAACGAAACTTTATGAAATTTATATCGTGCATTCTAGTGAGCATAATTAACCGTTACAAAGCTTCAGGTTTGTCAAAAGGTCACTAAGAGGTATAACTTAAACATGTTGACACATTTAACCCCTGTAGTTTGTAATATCTCACTTTCTTTCATATTTAGCTCCGTATGATCCATGATTTATTCGTTTGAAGGTATGAACATCATGTAGGGTTAATGTACAATATATTTATTCACTGTTGACACTTAGAACTCGTATATTCACATACTTTTCACGATTGTCAACTTTAATCCTTTCATAACATTCTTTCACACGCTCAAACATATGACACGTGTCAATACATTATAGGACCTGAATTTTCGAGGTGTTACATCAGTACAAGACTATGCGTTAAAAACGGTAAAATCGGCTTTTAAGTGATTTTCGCAAAACTGTTTTAAATCAGAATGTAAACTGATATTTTTATAATAAGTATAAGTATTTTAACTTATATTAAGTACCCTTGGTGCTTGGTTAGTCATATGTGACTTCCGACGCCCGAAAACACTACCGAAACGATAAAATACGCATATTTCAACGTACGCGAAACGGGATGTTCAAGGGTGAACTTTATGTGTTATAAAATGATATGTGAATATGAGTATATGTAATGCGAATCCTGTTCTAGCGGCGGCGGTGGCGGTGGCGTGACCGCCTGGAAACGCGAATCCTTAGAGGGATCCTGCTGCTGTTGTTGAGGGGGGTTGAAAGGGGGAGTGAACGCCCAGTGGTATGTGGCCCATCTTTCTGAAAAATTGTCTGGGCCCCTGTATGGCGAACCATGAAATGATGATCCGCTGGATATCTCGATGGGATGCGTCGCTGTCCCAGTTGGTAGCATCTCGGGATCTGGATCTTTGTCCATCTCCATATCCTGCATCTCAGGATAGTGATCAGCTGGCCCCAAAGGGTTTGGACCCTCTGGTTCTTGAATTTGGTTCATTGGATTGAACCCGCTTTAGAAGTATGGGGTCGGGTCTTGGAAGACCCGGTGTGAACTCGACCATTGCAACAGGATGAAGGAGTAGTGAGAGTGGTCGGACTCGTTGTTCTGATGGAGCCCGATTGAATCGTGATATGATGGTGAGGAACTGAGGGAGACTGAGCGTCTCGCTGGCTCCAGATAAGTTCTCCAATCCTCCTTGGGACTAGAGCTAAAGGTCGCCGAAGGAGTACGCCGGTGTGATGGCCCGACCTCATGGTCATTCCTAGCAGTTATTGGCGCCTTACCTCTTCCACCCCTTCCTCTGAAACGTGGCGGCATTTTCTTTGTTCCTGCCAAAACAAACAAAAGAAACCAACAAAAGAAAACAATAAGATTAGGATTAGTCCTAAGTCATTTGACTAGACTCGGAAGTCAAGGAATGTGCAAACTATGTCATTGAGATTAAACACAAAAGGCTAGTGTTTAATTCACTCAATGTTGGCTCTAATACCAACCTGACACACCCCGATATTTCCACGTATTACCGGTGGGCCCGGTGGGGAGTATCGTGACGTAGTTGATATCATCATAGTCAATTAATAACAGTTTAATGCACAGCGGAAGTCTAAAGTAATTTATACAAACCAAGTTGAAAGTAACATAAAATATTACACAACAGATTGTAAGAGGATCCACAGGAGGATCTTAAAATAAAAAGAAATATTGTTCAACAGATTTAAGCATCAAAAGCTTGCAAAACTCTTTATTTGATACTAGGAGTAGCCAGCCCATTACGCGTAGTACCTGCACTTAACCTTTTGAAAAATACGTCAGTTTACACTGGAAAATACAATTATCTGACTCTTTTTGAAAACGTTTAAGAAAATTGATTTAAATGCACAAGGCAGAAAATATTCTTTTATAACTTGGGACAACTATCTAAAAACAATCTTGTATACAGATTTATATGTTTGTCGTCCATTCAGGACCCGGTTAGAAGAGCCGGATTAGATTAATAGACACACCATAATTATAGGCCCACAAGAGAGTGAGATACCGTTTATACATACGCAACTGTCAGGTGTATGCCTACACCCCGTGCTTAAGCCGTGGCCATTTCTAATGAATGAGCCGAGGATATCCAGGACATGGTCATTAACCCCCCAAAGGCATTGCATCAAACAAAATAGATTAAACGGGTTATGTAAATTTATTAATCACAATCCGATTCAAATAATTTCATACCCGACCAAACGGTATTATTATAATACCGTATCCCAAGCCCGTATAACGGAAAATAAGTTAAAAGTATTTACCTGAGCAAAAATAGCAAGTACAAGTAGCTTTTACTGGGCTCCTAAATCTGGAACGAAGGTTTTAATAACCTATTAGATTCCTAACGGGTCTTATTTAAGTCTTAACTTAGACCGGTTAGTTTTAATGAAAGGTTTACGGTTCAAAACGCAAGATTAAGCGAAGACCGAATTAGAATGTGATTTAGACCCAACAAGTATGAAGGCTTGTATAAAGTGGGTAAACTAAACACATTCTGGAATTTGAAGTAAAAATGATAAGGTTTGACCCGTTTCGGTTAATTTATGCAAACTAGTTACATAAACCGAACCGAACACGAATATGCATAACGGATAACCAAATGAGTCATGTACAGGTTCCACAAGTTAGTATGCTAAGAATATGTTGTGATATCAGTAGGATACCTTCCATTATAACCAACACGAATTTAAAACCAATTTAAGCCCCGTAAGGGTATTTTGGTCATTTTAAAGTTTATAAAAGAGGTTAAATAGCAATCTGGGGTTCTGGTCTAAAATAATCAGTAAAAATATTTATTTTAACAAGTTACATCAGTAAGATATCATATATATGTGAAACTTATCTTTCATGGCCAAACTATGTACCGTAGGGGCATTTTGGTCATTTCACATATGCTATAAGGGTCAAATTTGGAAATCTGAGTTCAAAACTTTACTTACTGTTAAAGTATAAAAATTTACTTATAATATCGGTAGGTAATAAGTCTTAGGTGTCAATATTATATTACATCAATGGGTAGAAAGTTTGGTGTCAAAAATTTGGGTTTAAATATGATCTATGCCAAAAATGTCATTTAATTAATAAAAAACTTTCATTTTACGATATTATGCATAACTCTTATTTTAGACCATGAACTGATGTCAAATTTTTAGGACATGCTTATAAATCAGTGATAAAGGTTTTTGTCCTCTCACATTTCAAAAATCTCGTTTTTATATCAAAAGGGCATAATTGTCAACATTTAAGCATTTAACGAAAACATGCAAATGATTCAGATTTCAAAGGAACCATATAGTATAATCTCAGAGGGTTATACTAACATGTAATATGGTCCTAAAGGAACCCTAAGGCATATCTAAACTAAGCTAAATCGGGTCAGAACTGAAAGTCAAAGCAAAAGTCTACTTTTGTGACTTTCGGTTCTGAACCGAGCCTAAACTCAGAATTGTCAGGTTGAACATGCCTAGACATGTTCTTATATTATTTACCCAGTTATTTAAGTATTAAAACATGTTTCATAACCTCTGCATTATCAGTTATGAATTAATTTGTAAAAACTGACCCGTTTGACTTTTTATTAATAAGTTTGACCCGACAATTGACTGAGATAACGTGATAATTTGAAGGTGCCCTTTTAAGGGTTTAACACCTACATAATTACCAACACATAGCCACTTTCAATTCGAATAATGGATGGACCGTTTGTGATTAATAAGTCAAAGATTAATTACGCTAACTTTGACTTTCGGTCATTAAGCTAATGAAAACTTAACTAAAGAAGCAAAGAACACTTACAATAGTCCTTCGCACGAAGATTTTCACTAAGAGAGCTTCCTTGAAAGTCAGGGTGCTCCAGAGAAGTGAGTTTGAGAGTGAAATTGAATTGTGAAAGTGAGGAACTTTAACTAAAGCCTCTATTGATAGTGAATTGGGGATCCTAGGATCAATGCAGGTGTCCCTCAGGTGAATTCTGATGCATACGGGTGTCTTGAGGTATTTCAAAACCATTAACAAGAAGCTGGTTTTGAGAAAAGGGGTGTAGAAGGAGACAACCCACAGCTGTCCATTTTTACTGCCCAGATACAGTCCTTACGGACCGTAAGCCTAGGCCTTACGTTTCGTAACCGCTTTTCAAATTTTATTGCCCAGTTAAGCCACCTTACGGTCCGTAAGGTGGTCTCTTTGCGGTCCGTAAGCATCTGATCAGAAGACAAAACTTTGAGAACTTTAACGTTTGACCATGCAACCTTTCAAAACTCAAATCTATGGTCATTTTCAGTAGAAGGGGACCACATGATCAGGCCTGAATGCTCTTGGAAGTGTTGCCATGCATTAACATTGATTTGGAGTCTTTGAAAGAAACCATGTGAATGAAGGATAGTCGTTATTGTACATAGGATCCCATTTCTTTAAATGTTGAATTATTCATTACAAAGTTTAACCGGATACTTATGAAATCCTTATCAGATATTCATGAGAATGTATTTATATTTTACAAAAGTTTGAAAAATGCTTAAAAGGTTACTCAGAGGTAATGATTAACATGTTGACACTTTTAAATCCCTCCATATATCTTTTAACTTGATCCGGGTTTATAACACGTTTAAGGTTCATGACACGTGTCTTTAGTATATTGGGCATGATTTTTGTGTGGTGTTACATCCTCACCCCCTTAAAAGAAATCTCGACCTCGAGATTTACTAAAATAAATGAGGGTATTTCTGTTTCATTGTGGATTCAACCTCCCACGTGTATTCTGGGCCTCTACGGGCATCCCATTTCACTTTGACAATTGGCACATGCTTTCTTCGAAGCTTCTTGACCTGTCGATCCTCGATCGACAAAGGTTTTCCAACGAACTTCAAGCTCTCATCTATCTGCACGTCCTTATGCGACATTGCTAGCGACTCATCGGCTAGAAATTTCTTTAAGTTGCAGATGTGGAATACATTATGTATTCCACTAAGCTCTTATGGCAGATTTAGCTTGTAGGCCACGATTCCGACACATTCGATGATCTCGAATGGTCCTATGTATCTTGGGCTAAGCTTGCCCTTTTTGCCAAAACGCATCACCCCCTTCCAGGGTGATACCTTGAGTAGTACTTTGTCAGAGGTTTACGCCTTTTATCCGCGTAGCTTTTCTGCCTATCCCTGGCAGCTTTGAGACGATCACAGATCTGAACTGCAACACCCAGACCACGAAAAAACAACAAATCATGGCGGAAACGTCGGAGAGTGTCGTAACAGAATCATTGTTTCATAACACATGGATTGAAGTTATGTTTTATTGAATTAAATGTATTACATTGTATCAAAACCAGAAACAAAACATGAACAATTAACTTTCATTGTTATTAAGTCACTAAGGCCTTGTCCATTCTTATGTGAGCATGCATCAATATCATCATCAAATATCACCAACTATGGTACCTGAAACACATGTGAAAATACGTCAGCATAAAAATGTCGGCGAGTACATAGGTTTTATGTGAGTGTCAGATTCATGGCTCGTTTTACCTTTTGTAATAACTCAAACAACTTTGTTATTCGATATTAAAAAACTTAGTTTTGTAAAATATTTATATTGTGAATTGAAATAACCAAGTTAAAACAGATTTGTTATAATTTATAAAACCTCGATACCATGAATATTACTCAAAACATTTGTTTAAGTAAACCCAAATTGTAAATCGTTTTTGAAATAAAACTCGAATGTTTTATATTGTTAGAAAAGCCTTGTAATATAACTTTGTTTTGATAACCTTGCCCAAGTGATCAAGATAACCCAACGATATATAATGTGTTAAAAGCACTTATATATAGGAAGTACCAACGGCGTATCTACCATGCTTTTAACACATTACACCCGCCCCGTTACCTAATCACTTCCCTAACCCAACGGTTTAAACAGTTCACATAATCAAACAGTTACAAACGGTTCACATAAATCAAACAGTTACTAACGGTTCAAAATGTAAAACAATGTGTCCATATGCTGGTGAAAATATGCAACAAAATGTAATATAGGAAAATCAATGTGCTATCATGCTAAGTGAACATACATAGCAAAACATAATGAAATCATGTACTATACGTGTACTAATGAACATAGCATGTATATATTATAAAAGCACGTAAAACATGAAAGTAACAAGTAGGAACATTTGTTTCACCCCAAAACAGTTTGAAAACAGTAAAAGAGGGGACTATGTACTCACTAGAGGATGCTTAGAAGTCTTGAACAACAACCAAGAAAAGCTAGAGGGATCACGGAATCAAACGGCACCTGTAACATTCTCATTTCTATCATATAAGAATTATAGGGTTGTTTAAATTTATTAACTACTAGTAACTAGTTTTATTTTTTTAATTATCCCATATAGTTTTTAAAACTATTTTATATATAGTTGGTTGGAATGTTATACTAATTAATTGGCTTGTATATGGGTGACCTTTCTATTAAAATAAAAGTGTACAAAAACTTATATTATTAGATAGGTAGATTACGGGTAAGTTGACTGTTAGAAATATGAAGTACCTAGACGGGACTATGAACCATTTAATAATTAAATTATAAAAATACATTGTATTTGAACCTACTCCGTTTTTAATGAAGTTTGGTTCAAAATGTAGATAAGATTATTCTCGTACTAATGACATATTCATTGTTTTATAAAACGTAATATTCTAGAAGTTATACGCGCCAAATAAGTGAAGCAGCTGAATTAATTATAATATATAAATTAATAAAATATTATAATAATAACAAAATGTTACGTGTGAAATAAAATAATAAAAAAAACAACAAATCAACATATTTGAAATGTATGTACGTGGATATTTGAAATGTATGGACGTGGCACTGAGGCTTAGCCTCCAAGTAAAACCTTTAGTATAAATAGCATAATTCTATTTCATCCGTTCAAGTTCATTTCTTTTTTTTCTTTTCTCTAGTCTCGTGAACTTTCCTGCGTTTTCTTCTATTTCTATTTTTTTTATTTGCATCAATAATAATAATAAAGCTCTGCCCCGTTTTAAGTGTTTTAACTCCCGATCACCGCTACTCTTTCCGATTGATCTGGAGCCCCATAACGCATGTCAAGGCTCTGCCCGACTAAGTTCGTTTGGGTTCGGTCTCGTGACATAGGGATAAGGTTGAATTAGGGGTACTATACTTAACACGAGTGCATTATATATTTTTAAGATAGCTCAGAAGTTATACCCAAGATTCTACCAGGAGGCTTTCTAGTTGAACCCTAAAGTTACAAAGTGAGTCAATTCTCTTTTCTCACAGTTTTATCACCTTTTTGTGATACAATTATATTTAAAAATGTTTTACAAAATTCTAAATGTTTACTAGTTATACTCACAGTGATTAAGTTTTTATATTCTGTAATAGTTGCCTGTGTGTGGGGTTTTTATACATTACTTGACCCTCGTTACCATTGGTAAAAAAGTTAGCCAATAATAACATGACCACAAGCACGGGAGGGAAGTTGTGCCCTAGTGGCGATAGCCTATAACTAATATTATTTTTACATTAAATCACTAATAAATTTAATGTATGATTAAAATAAATCTAAATGGTGTGTATACAAAATAAAGCTTTCTTAATCATTATTAAAATATATATTAAAGAAAATATATTTAATAAATCTAAAATTTCTATTAAGTATATCTTCTATTTTGTTTGAGAAATTAAGGATCAACTAATTTTATTGATGTTTATTTTTGTCAAGGTTAAGAATGATACACAACTGACAATTTGATAGGTATAAATATAATGGTTATCGACTCTTATGATAACTATTATTATGTTCAACTCAAACAAAAATGATTATAATTATCTACTTAAATATTATATTTTATTGAAGTATTATTTTTTTAGGATTAAGGAGAAATTTAAATTTTGACATTTTATGGTTTACTGTGCTAAATCCATGGAAAATGGACATTATTGAAATACCAGTCAATAAATGTATACCATAATAAAATATGTCAAATATAATATATTCTACTATACTAAAATTATAATTTTAAATCTTAGTCCCGTTAATATATTAAATAATCGTATCATAATTATTTAATATGTTATGTTTAATAAAGTTATAGTCACCAGTTTGACAGAAAATGATATATTTCATTTTCTAGGTAAATTTGTATTGTGCCATGGAAAATATATTTGACAAAGTAATGTCACGGGACACTACTAAGTCCAGAGTCACTAGTTGAGAGAATGATCAACAGTGACATGACCAAAGGCACTAGTTGAGAGAATGATCAACAGTGTTATGACCAGAGTCACTAGTTGAAGGAATGATCAACAGTGATATGACCACAATTACTAGTTGAGAGAATGATTAACAGTAATATGATCCGAGTCACTAGTTGAGAGAATGATCAACAGTGATTTGACCACCGTCACAGGAATCGCCTAGTGACCAATATAATAGTAAAATATACTATATATCTATTACTTGATAAATTCACTATTGGACGAAAGTGAGCCAATGAGTGATATGACCACTGTCACATCGGAACTGTCACCATGTGACAAATACTGATTGAGTTGGGTAAGTATAAATTGTGACAACTGGCACCAAACCGGTAATTTCCGTACACTTTAATCATTATTTATTGACTGCAATTATGTACTTAATTGTCAGCAATGTCTGAACACATGACTAAACAAGTGAATTCATGCACGTTGTATACTACAAAATATTGCTTTATGCATAAACGAGAGCGTTGCGTAAAAAATACGAGTAAACTCACCGGTAAGACACACCGTGTCAACAGAAGTGTAGAAAGCAGTCAGACAATAAAAGTGGAGCCTAGGTGTAGGTCCAACGACAAGAATACATTAAAACCCAAGAATACATACAAGGGTTTACATATATACCTTACGGAAGCAAAAATAAGCACTAAAAAGCACCCGAAACGCACTTTAAGTGCAGAATTTTAATAAATTCAGCTCAATTCAGCATTTAAACATATGAATTTTATGCAGAAAATATAATTTTTCAGTCAGAATATTTCCCTAAGTGTTGGGAATCAAAAGTGTTACAAAAGGATACATTATAGTCACTAAAGAGTGTAATTTAGCACTTTAACGAACCGGTGCCTAACCGAACAACCGGATATTACCCGGAACACCAAAATAATGCTAGAAGCACTGTTTCTATTTTTCTAAGCTAGTTAGGGTCCCCGAACACCCTAACACACTATATATTAAACCACACACATAAACCTTTAACTAGATACTTGGTTCTTAACCTTATGACCTAACTATCTAGTTAACCACTAACCAAGACCCCCCCCCCCCTTAACCATACGGTTATATGGTGACCCCACCATTGGATTTTCCTTGTTTAAAATATTAGATCATGTCTCCTTGTATTGAACATATTACACAATGGAAAAAGGTGAGTTAGTGTGTTATAAGTATACCCATTAGCACATAACTTCATCTTCATCAACATCACCTACACACCACCTCTTCCTCCCTTCCTTGTTCTCGGCTCAACCAAGCACCACCGCCACCCTCATTTTCAAACATCATCCATCCATTCCAAGGTGATATTAAGGTGTAAGAAGGTCACTAACGAAGCTCGGTGCAAGCGGATCTTGAAGGACCTTCTTCATTTGCTTTTATCCACTTCATTTGTCCTCTTGAACTTCCCTAGCCTTGTGCTAGTAGTAAGTGTTTCAAATCCTCATCTTGTTCTTGTTTATGATGGTTAATAGATGATTTAATGGCTAAAAATCATGAAACACTAAAGAACTTACATTAAAGTATTGAACATAAGATGGATAAGGTGGATAAAGAGAAGATATGTGTGTGAATCTTGTAGATCTTGTATGGTTGTTATTATTTGATGTTGTTGTTAGTATAAACAAGATGGATCATCATCTAGACATACTAGTCCATGTTAGTGTAGAAATAAGAAAGATGATGAAACCATCCACCATGAGCTTGAACTTGAATAAACATATTTTTTCTTGTAAAATAAGACTCTAAAAATAAGTGGTTTTTCGGAAGAACCAAGCAAAAATATTAGTTTTGTTAAAACCCGTATCTTATCCGAACTAAAAGCATTTTTAGTAAATAAACAAGTGTGTAGACACTTGTGTCACAAGAAAGAATTAACAAAGAAATATTTTTGCGAATCTCGACTAGAAGTTGTGAAACTTCATATTCTTTAAAAATAAAGTTTTTAAGAAACTAAAATTATTTTTAAAGATAACAAGACTTACTAAATGTGCTAGTAAGTTACTACACATTTTTGTAAGTATTCAAGTTCATGAAATGGAGAAATTAGGAATTATTGTTGATGATTATTGTTGATAATTGTTGTTGATGATTGTTGACAATTTAAAAGAAAATAAACACATGTTTTGAAAACATGGGAAACCTCCATTTTTAGGGGAAACTCTGTCAAAAATTTTATAAATTTTGACACTTAGGAAAAATATAAGTTTTTGAGAAACTTATTCCCTAAAAATGTATCTAAAGATAATACCAAGGTTTCCCTAATTTTTGGTGATTAGAAATGAGGATTTCTTCAAAAATAAAAATGGATATTAAGTATATATATTTTTGAGAGAAAAATATATATTATTTGATCACCAACTTGTGTGCTAAGTGTATATAGTATGTGTTATACGTGCTAGTGTATTAAGACTTAAAAATACACTAAATACTCATGAGGAGTATAAACATAAAAATACACATACAACATACAAGATACATAATTCGGGTGCAAAGTGCAAAATACAAAAGCTTATATTTATTTTTGAGAAAATAATATAAGTAAGACATTTAGTTAAAAATATAAAATATTTTTAACACAAGAAAATATACACAAAAGAGAGTGACTGTACTTGTGCGACGCAAGTCTAGTGACTAACGTTAAGAAAACGCGTATAGGTTACGACGTTAATTAAGCAAATCCGGTGAAGTTTACGACGCACAGGAACGCAAAGTTGTGAGTTCATGCTCCCCCTTTTCTTTAACTGTTTTCAGTTTTTATAACTTCGGGGGTGAAATACATGTACAAATGTACAATATTTATAATTGGTATGATATAAATATAAGAAGCACACTTGGTGAGAACGAGAATCAAGTGTGATGAAATATAAGAATACAAGAAGTACACTTGGTGAGAACGAGAACCAAGTGTGACGAAATATAAGATAATAAGAAACACACTTGGTGAGGACGAGAACCAAGTAGGATGCGTTATGAGAAATGATAATAAGAAACGCGCTTGGTGAGGACGAGAACCAAGTAGGATGCGTTATGAGAAATAGTGTCACGAATAGGGTACAGAAGCACCATTAATCAACAATATACTTAGACCGCAGAACAAAAGGTTAGATCTAACGGGTGCCTGACAGCCACACTCTCGGTGAGGGCGAGAATCGAGTAGTGCTTTTGTGTCTCAGAATATACCAATTAAATGCCTTAGGTTTGGTGACTTCCTATGTCGTGTCACATGTTAATGGCTTTGCAACCCATTAACAATCCTGATACTTACAGGAATACTTTATTTACATAAAAGTCATACCATACTAAAAATTGATGAATACTTGAGTACGTGGGGTACTTAAGAAAAGATTGAATTATACTTGAAGTACGTGGGGTACTCAAGAAAAGATTGAATTATGCTTGAAGTACGTGGGGTACTCAAGAAAATGGGAATTATACTTGAGTACATGGGGTACTCAAGAAGAAATTGAATTATACATGAGTACGTGGTGTACACATGAAACTGGATTTATATATGAAAACTTGATTTATTCGCAAACTATGTTTTCATACAAAGTATACAAACGTGAAATACAAAACTGCATGAATTCACACCAACTTTAGGTTGACGTTTTTCCAAAACTCACATGTATTTCAGGTAACTAGGATGGATGTGCGCGCGGTCTCGCTTATGCTTGTGGATGTCGCTTGTGTTTATCTTTAAATAAAGTTGTAAACTTTAAAGACAATGTTTTATGCGACTTAGCGATGTAAACGCTAAACATATGTTTTCAAATTATGGTATTTGATGTTTTTACGAGCATATAGCATGTTTACCTTTCGTATGCAATGAGAACCTTTCATGATCACACATTGTGCTTCCGCCGCAGAAAGGGGTGTGACAGATTGGTATCAGAGCTGCGATTGTAGTGAACCAGGATTCCTTCTCGAGTCTAGTCTACAATCTCTAGGATCCATTCACGAAAACAATTTTCAAAGAGTTTTCATTGCATAAAACGTCCCGCGACATCCACCACCTGAAACTGTCTACATGAGTCTAGAAAAGACACTACGAGACTTAGAGTGCACCAAAGTAGCACTTGTCTTTAACTGAGAAATTACTTGCAATTATGTGTGATAATTAGCATATACTAGAAGTAGAATGTCACAAGTATACGTGACTTTACCTGAAAGCGATGGCCTATCTGAAGGAAGAAATACGAGGATGAAACGAACTGTGCGGACTGTGCAAGGAGTTATGTAATTATGGATGCATACATAATCATGGAATTCAGTGCACAGAAACCACAACAAGTCTTGTCACGTATAGATTCCCTCAGTGCAAGCCTACTAAGTACTCTGCTAGAGTAATAATTGTTTGATGTCACTTATGTGGTATATACTTGTGAGTATATATACTACTACTGTCTAGTATGACGATATCAAACAAATGCCTAAACCTATTGGGTTGTGTTCTTTAGAACATGACACCCAGAAGAGCTGTGAACGCTCGTGACCAACCTCCTCCTCCCCCACTGCCAAGAATTCCCGAAGAACTGAACGCTCTACTGGAAGAAAGGATCTCCGCTGCTATCGCCCAGTACGAGGCGAACCGTACTCAAGACAGTGGTGGACCAAGCAACGCTAGACGTAATGGGAACGGAGATTCATCTGGAGGCAGCACAGCTCAAGGCTGCACTTTCAAGCAGTTCCTCGACTGCAAGCCGATGAACTATGACGGCACAGGAGGTGCAGTAGCATTTGTGCACTGGACGGAGAAGACTGAAGCTACTATCCGCATGAGCAAGTGTACCACGGATCAACAAGTCACCTTTGCTACTGGGTTATTTGTCGATGAAGCTCTGACTTGGTGGAACCTGCAAGCCCAAACTTTGGGTGATGATGCCGCTTATGGCTTAACTTGGGAGGAACTGAAGGAAAGAATGAGAGAGAAGTATTGCTCTCGCGCTGAACTCCAAAGGCTGGAAACGGAGTTCTGGCACTTGACCATGGTGGGTGCTGACATCAATGGTTATACTCGAAGGTTCCACGATCTGTCTAGAGTGCTTCCCTACATGGTGACTCCCGAATTCAAGCGCGTTGAACGCTACATTTGGGGACTGGCCCTAGAGTTTCGTGGCATGGTGACGTCGGCCAAACCACAAACAATCACTGAGGCTGTAACTCTGGCTGTCAGCCTGACAGAAGATTGTGTTCGTATGAAGAAGTTATCACTGAACCCAACAGAGAAGACCGAGACGCATGCTAAGTCGTCCGGCGACAAGAAAAGAAAACATGCAAACCTGAACCAAGCAACTCGTAACAATAAGGGTTTCAACAACAAGAAGCGTGACGCTAACCCGTCTCAGGAGGCAAAAACCCATGCAACCAAGGCATACCAAGGCTCCATGCCTAGATGCCAAAGATGTAAGTATCATCATGATGGAGCTTGTCGCATTCCAAGGTGCGACAAATGTGGTAAATTGGGTCATCAAACAGAAGACTGTTGGGGAAAAGGAAAGAACCGAAATGGAAACGGTGCTGGTAACAAGAATGGTAACGGGAAAGGGCAGAACCAAGGATGCTTCAAGTGTGGAAGCAATGATCATTTCATGAAGAACTGCCCAGAGAGAAACAATGCTCAGGCTAGAGCATTTGTGATTGGAGCAAAGAACGCACGCGAGGACCCTAACGTGGTCATCGGTATGTTTCTCATTAACAATCACTTTGCATCCATATTATTTGACACTGGCGCCGATTATAGCTTCATGTCTGTGGAATTTAAACGCATACTCGGAATAGAATCTAGTAGATTAGAAATTCCTTATTCCATAGAACTAGCAAATGGTAAACTTGTTGAATCGGGCGAAGTTGTCAGAGGCTGCACTTTAGAACTTGGCAAACGAAATTTTAGCATCGACCTCTTACCTATTCAATTGGGTAGTTTCGATGTAGTAGTCGGGATGGACTGGTTGTCCAAGAACAAAGCTGAAGTTATTTGTCATGAGAAAATCATTCGCATCCCTTTAGCGAACGGTGAAACTCTCATCGTGCATGGAGAAAAACGAGACGCACCTCTTCGAATCATCAGTTGCATGAAGGCGCAGAAGTGCTTAAGGAAAGGATGTGTCACTTTCCTAGCACACGTAATAGACAAGAAGGATGTGGAGCCAAAACTCGAAGACATTCCTATGATGAAGGAATTTCCTGATGTGTTCCCTGAAGATCTGCCAGGACTACCTCCGCAACGACAAGTCGAATTCCGTATAGACTTGGTTCCAGGAGCTGCTCCTGTAGCCAAGTCACCCTATCGACTTGCGCCATCTGAAATGCAAGAATTATCTACACAACTCCAGGAGTTGTTGGATAAAGGATTTATAAGGCCAAGCTTCTCACCCTGGGGAGCTCCGGTATTATTCGTGAAGAAGAAGGATGGAACACTGCGGATGTGTATCGATTACAGGGAACTGAACAAACTCACGATCAAGAATCGGTATCCGCTACCAAGGATTGATGACTTATTTGATCAATTGCAAGGATCAAGCTACTATTCCAAGATCGACCTTCGGTCTGGATACCACCAGCTGAGAATCCAAGAGGAAAGCGTACCAAAGACTGCATTCAGAACACGCTATAGGCACTACGAATTTCTGGTGATGCCATTCGGGCTGACGAATGCACCAGCGGTCTTCATGGATCTGATGAACCGCGTTTGTAAACCATATCTCGATAAATTCGTGATTGTATTTATCGATGATATCCTGATTTATTCGCGAACAAAAGAAGAACATGAGCAACATCTCAGAACCATCTTGGAACTACTGAAGAAAGAGAAGCTCTATGCAAAGTTCTCGAAATGCGAATTCTGGATTCGCGAAGTACAATTTCTTGGTCACGTTGTGAATGAGAAAGGGCATTCATGTAGACCCATCCAAGATAGAAGCAATAAAGAACTGGGAAACTCCCAAGACCCCAACTGAAGTTCGACAATTTTTGGGCTTAGCGGGCTACTATCGGCGATTCATTGAGAATTTCTCAAAGATAGCTCAACCGCTAACAACCCTTACACAGAAAGACAAGAAATACGACTGGGGTCACAAACAAGAAGAAGCCTTCCAGTTACTTAAAGACAAGATATGCGATGCACCGATACTATCATTACCAGAAGGCACTGAAGACTTCGTGGTATACTGCGACGCCTCACGACAAGGCTTGGGTTGCGTGCTTATGCAGCGCCAAAAAGTCATCGCTTACGCTTCCAGACAATTGAGAGTTCATGAAAGAAACTATACCACTCACGACCTGGAGCTGGGCGCAGTGGTATTCGCCTTGAAAATCTGGCGACATTACTTATATGGTACTCGATGTACAATCTTCACAGATCACAAAAGCTTACAACACATATTTGATCAGAAGGAATTGAATATGCGCCAACGACGTTGGGTCGAGCTGCTGAACGATTATGACTGTGAGATTAAGTACCATCCTGGAAAGGCAAACGTTGTAGCGGACGCGTTGAGCCGAAAAGAAAGGGTTAAGACCCTAAGGGTTCGAGCATTGGAAATGACGATTCGAACGAACCTCACTGCACGCATTCGTGATGCACAACAAGAAGCTCTTAAAGAAGAGAACCGTAAAGCTGAATACATACGGGATATGCTGAAATACATGGTGCCAAACGAAGAGGGAGCCTTATACTTCAAGAAGCGTATTTGGGTTCCACTCTATGGTGACATACGAGAAGTCATCCTTAATGAAGCCCACAAATCGAGATATTCGATCCATCCAGGATCAGACAAAATGTATCAAGACTTAAAGGAATACTACTGGTGGCCGAGACTTAAAAGCGATGTTGCTGTTTATGTTGGAAAATGCCTAACCTGTGCCAAGGTTAAGGCAGAATATCAGAAACCGTCCGGCCTATTACAACAACCAGAGATTCCCGTGTGGAAGTGGGAACAAATCTCGATGGACTTCATAACGAAATTACCCAGGACCCCGAGAGGGCACGATATGATATGGGTAATAGTTGATCGATTAACGAAATCTGCGCATTTCTTACCGATCCGAGAGAAGGATAGCACTGGAAAGCTTGCAGAGATATACTTAAAGGAAATTGTGGCACGTCATGGAGTGCCAATCTCAATCATTTCAGACAGAGATGGGCGCTTTGTCTCAAAGATCTGGCAATCATTTCAGGAAGCCTTTGGATCTCAGTTAGATCTGAGCACGGCATTCCATCCGCAAACAGACGGCCAGAGCGAACGGACTATACAAACGTTAGAAGATATGCTTCGCGCATGTGTTATGGATCTAGGCGGCAGCTGGGATACTGATCTACCGTTAATTGAGTTCTCCTACAATAACAGTTATCATACGAGCATAAAAGCCGCGCCGTTTGAAGCTCTGTATGGCCGCAAGTGCCGATCGCCCTTATGTTGGGCAGATGCCGGAGATAAACGTATGGTTGGTCCTGAACTTGTACAAGAGACAACCGACAAGATTGCGCAGATCCGAGAGCGCATTAAGGCGGCTCGAGATCGACAAAAGAGCTACGCTGATCCGAAAAGAAAATCAGTAGAATTCAAGGTGGGAGACAAAGTGTTGTTAAAAGTCTCACCATGGAAGGGCGTAGTCAGATTTGGAAAGCGTGGAAAGCTGAATCCACGATACATCGGACCATTCAGAATATTGAAAAGAATTGGTACCGTGGCATACAAGTTGGAGTTACCGGAAGAACTTAATGGAGTACATGATACGTTTCATGTATCCAACCTGAAGAAGAGTCCAACACAAGAAAACGTGATCATCCCGATGGATGAAGTGCATATTGATGACGCCCTCCGATTTACAGAACAACCCGTTGAGGTTACCGACTGGAAAGTCAACAAGACCAGGAGGAGGAGCGTAAAACTTGTCAAAGTACGTTGGAGCTCTAAGCACGGACCCGAGTACACATGGGAACGTGAAGACCAGTTCAAGGAAAAGTATCCCCACCTATTCAAGAAAACTCCAGCGAGAGTTAGTTCAGCCTGAATTTCGGGACAAAATTCTTTTAACGGGGGGAGACTGTGACAACTGGCACCAAACCGGTAATTTCCATACACTCTAATCATTATTTATTGACTGCAATTATGTGCTTAATTGTCAGCAATGTCTGAACACATGACTAAACAAGTGAATTCATGCACGTTGTATACTACAAAATATTGCTTTATGCATAAAAGAGAGCGTTGCGTAAAAAATACGAGTAAACTCACCGGTAAGACACACTGTGTCAACAGAACTACAGAAAGCAGTCAGACAATAGAAGTGGAGCCTAGGTGTAGGTCCAACGACAAGAATACATTAAAACCCAAGAATACATACAAGGGTTTACATATATACCTTACGGAAGCAAAAATAAGCATTAAAAAGCACCCGAAACGCACTTTAAGTGCAGAATTTTAATAAATTCAGCTCAATTCAGCATTTAAACATATGAATTTTATGCAGAAAATATAATTTTCCAGTCAGAATATTTCCCTAAGTGTTGGGAATCAAAAGTGTTACAAAAGGATACATTATAGTCACTAAAGAGTGTAATTTAGCACTTTAACGAACCGGTGCCTAACCGAACAACCGAATATTACCCGGAACACCAAAATAATGCTAGAAGCACTGTTTCTATTTTTCTAAGCTAGTTAGGGTCCCCGAACACCCTAACACACTATATATTACACCACACACATAAACCTTTAACTAGATACTTGGTTCTTAACCTTATGACCTAACTATCTAGTTAACCACTAACCAAGACCCCCCCCCCCCCCTTAACCATACGGTTATATGGTGACCCCACCATTGGATTTTCCTTGTTTAAAATATTAGATCATGTCTCCTTGTATTGAACATATTACACAATGGAAAAAGGTGAGTTAGTGTGTTATAAGTATACCCATTAGCACATAACTTCATCTTCATCAACATCACCTACACACCACCTCTTCCTCCCTTCCTTGTTCTCGGCTCAACCAAGCACCACCGCCACCCTCATTTTCAAACATCATCCATCCATTCCAAGGTGATATTAAGGTGTAAGAAGGTCACTAACGAAGCTCGGTGCAAGCGGATCTTGAAGGACCTTCTTCATTTGCTTTTATCCACTTCATTTGTCCTCTTGAACTTCCCTAGCCTTGTGCTAGTAGTAAGTGTTTCAAATCCTCATCTTGTTCTTGTTTATGATGGTTAATAGATGATTTAATGGCTA
>JARYGA010000747.1:0-47835 GCA_030545235.1 Helianthus tuberosus
AATTAAGATGAAAACAAACTTTGCATACAATCAAACGAGAGTAATACTTTAATCAAACATCTTTACACAATGAATCGAAAGATTGAATTTGTTTCAACAACGATTACAATGATTGATGAATGAATGCAAACTCCCCCTCAGCCAGAGCTCAGTAGTTTGTTCGTGCAAAGAAGACGGTATTGCAAGAGCTAATAGAATAGTACAAAGTACTGAACTATTTATAGGCACTTGCAAACCACTGAGCATCTTAGCTGACGTCACCATGAAAGTGACATCTAACCTCCTAATAAACTCTAACCTCTGATCTATACAAACTCTGATGTACTAACTACTGCTATTACATTTCTTTACATAAAAGACACTTAAACAGCTGCTGCATCCTTCCACTGCTATGAACCCAGCAGTGCCTGTCCGGATCAGTAGTACTTGACTCAAGGCAGTAGATTGAGTCAGCAGAGCTTTGGTCTTCCATCAGTCTTTGACATTGGTCAGTAGATGCAAAGCAGCAGTTGTAGGTCAGCACTTAGTAAGATCAGCATATAGGAGGTCAGCAGATATAAAACCACTTTCAAGGGGAGAGATTTGCATGAACTAACTGTAATCATCTGCTTATTCTGGATCCACTGCTCTGATCCAGTTTTGGCTTTAATTATCTGTTCCTCTGATAGGGTTCAATCCCAACAATCTCCCCCTGGAACAGATAATGCCAAAACTCTTCATTATTTGTGGAATTCTTTATTGCCTCATCAACAGCTCCCTTATCTGACCTTTAAATTGTAATTCAAAGTCTAGGGCATCTGTATCTTCATCATCCCTGCTAACTGGAAGATCAAGGAGATCCTGCAAATCTTCAAGACTCAGGCCAAGAGCTTGTTTCCTTGATATTTTCTCCACTTCTCCACCAGACCTGAGCAAAGTCAATACGCAGGTCTGTTTGTCAGTTTCCCACTTTTGTATTTTTGAGCCTGGTGGGTTTCTTGGGAGATGTTTATTTGCAGAAGTATTTGGAGAGGCTGGCCTATTCATGACTGGCTGAGCAGTACTTGCAGTTTGATCCAAACCAAGAGTTTCCATGATCATTTTCTTTATACCCTCTTTTCCAAGGTCTTCACCTTCCATTAACTCTTTGATGGTTTCAGCAATCAGCTGTTTCTGTGGCCTTCTTTTGTAGATGGCAGCACCAACTGGAGCTGTGGATCTCCTGATTTGCAGCTTTGATGGTCTTTTTGAAACCGCTGCTTCAGGATAGTCAGGCTTTTGAGGAACTGTGGGATCTTTCTTTCTTAATTGTTCCAACTTTTTGTAAGTAGCCCTGACCACATCTTCTTTCCATCTAGCAACTTGTCTTTTGTTTCCATAATCAGCTGCTACCAGTTCCTCTTTCATTCTCCTCAGCTCTTCCTGTTTGTCAGGTACATTCTTTCTAAACTTTGCCCAGTTAGGAGGAGTGTGAGTGACTTTCCTTTTTATCATGTCTTGAATTCTTGCTGCTTCGTTTTCAAGTTCAGGAATAGTCCACTCTTTGTACATGTATCTCTCTCCTTTGTACTTCTTGTGAGCCATGATGCTTTCAATGTAGTCTTTCTTCAGAGTTTCAGCTGCTCTTTCAGAAATTTGTTGACTAACATTTTTTGCAAATTGCTCTAGGGATCTGACTTGTGTGAGCAAATATTGACTTCTCTTTGCAATTTCTTTATCAGATTTCCCTTGTGTGTTTTTCTTTGAGATATCCTCTGCTTGCTTGGCCTTGATTTCCAAATATTCATCAACATTTTTAGGCCAGGGATATCCTTTTATTGATGGCAAACTCCTTTTGGCAGGGTCATCCTCAAAGTAAAAAGATTGTATTTCTTCTCTAACAGCTGCTAATTCAAGAGGAAATTGAACACCTGCAGGAGGTAAGGGCTTGTACATTTTAACTGAAGAGAGAGGAACAGGTTTTGGAATTGTGACAAGTGCTAAGGATTTTGAAGATGTTTGTGGTGGTGAATTGTCATCATCTTTGAGAATTAGTCTTCTCCTTTTTGTAGGAGGGACTGGTGATGTTTTGGATGGAACAGTGGTGGTAGATGTAGTGGCAGTGGATTGTGATTGACAAACAGCTGTTGAAACAACTGGTGTTTCAACCACTGTTGTCATTACAACAGATGTTATAACATCTGCTGTCTTCTGCTGTATGTCAGCAGGTGTTGTTTTTGGTGGTGATGATGGTAAAGCAGTGGATGTTGTGTGAGTTGAAGTGGTGTGTGTTGATGGAACAACTGTTTGGCAAGCAGTAGTTTTTGTAACTCCTGTTGCATCAGCTGTTTTGTATGGTGGTTTTTGAGCAGACTTTGAATGTCTAGTTGGAATGGATTTGGGTTACCTTACTTTTCTAGTAGGCTTCTTCTTTTCCTCAACAGGATTTTCATGATCCTTTGACCCAGAAGTACCCTGATCTGGATGATCCATTCTGTCCACCCTGGCTTTCCTTTTGGCGTCTCTATCCCTTTTTACACTTGCAACTGCTTTTGCTAGTGCATTTGTTGTCACATCAATTTTCTTGCTGCCATCTGGCAAAGGGATCTTTTTGGTCATGTTTGAATTTTCTGGTTCAAGATAGAGACCATCCTCTATACCCTTCTTTTTCCACTCCTTAATTTTCTCCCCCTTTTTGGCATTATCTTCTGGGATTTGATAAATGTAGCGTGCTTTTGGAGGAGCAGTGCCAGTGGTGTGCAAGATCTGAGTTTTGAGAGCCTTTAAATCAGCCTGAGTGTTCTTGAACCTTGACTCCATTGCATTTCTCAGCTGTTGTACATGTTTTTCATGTTGCTGATCTGCTAATTGTGCTTGTTGTTGGAGAAAAGATTGAAATAGATTCCAGAGCTCATTTGTAGCAGGTGCCCTTTGTGGAGCAGGTGCTTGAGGTGGAACAGCAGTTGATTGTACCTTCTGAACTTGTAACACCTGTTGTAGCATATCTTTGAGTTCTGCAACAGAGTTATCAAGCTTTGCAATACGATCCGTCAATTTCTGGTACTTTAAACCATCACCCAAGTCAATGGGATCATCTGATTTCACACTAGCAGTGGTTTTATCAGTGGTAGATGTAGGGAGTATACTCCAAACATTAACCACTGATGCCCCTTTTTCTTGGTACTGGGGTCTTCTTCCTTCAACACTTGACAACCTTTTGATGTTCCCAGTAGGATAAATAAATCCACTGGTGGTTGGCAGAGGTGCTATAAAAGGAATTGCCTCCAAGGAAGTCTTATTAATGTAACCACTGTCCAACTGTAGACCTGTAGGTTCAACAGTTGTAGTGGCTGCTTCACTTGGATTACCACCAAGAGTTACTTGTAACTCATGGGGTGTAACCTCCTCAGGTTGTGTTGATGGGTTAGCAAAGATTGATACATCAGACCCAGTCAGTTGTTGAGGTATATTCTCATTACCAGGTGATTGAGATGGACCGGTTAATGCCTGGTTCAAATCAATTGCATCCAACAGTGGTTTTATTGGTGAAGGAATTGTGGATGTGATGTTTGGTGTAGAAAGAGGATTTGTCCCGGGCATTGGACTGTGGATGATGAAATCAAGTGATTCCAGAGCATCATGATGTGGAGACCCTTTTTGTACAACCAGTTCTTTTTGTGAAGAAGCAGGAGGAGTTTCGATTATGGGTTGAGATATTTGTACCAACTGCTGTTAGGAAGTAGCAGCAGTGATTGCTTGTGACTTTTGTGTTGTCACTGGCAGAAGCTCTGGTATCTCATCCTCCAGAGATGCCTTTTTGATGGTTTTGGTGAGTTTTTGTGTTTTTCTTTTTGTTGGCTTTTTGGTGATTTTAGGTGTGGGTTTCAAAACAGTTGTGCTGCTGCTTTGATCACCTTGAGCAGTGGGCTCAGCAGCAGATACCTGAGGAGCAGTTGTAACTGCTAAAATCTGCTCAGGCACCTCTGCTTGTGTTTTGCAAGGTGCTAACATTCTTGAAAAAGTTTCATTTGTTAAACTGTTTATTTGAGTAGAATCACCTTGGTTTATTGCAATTAAATCATCCTTACTGAATGTCTTTTCAAAATAATAACTTAAAAACCTTGGAAACAGTAAGAATGATTTTGTTTCAACATTATTAACCAAATCTTTAAAAATTTCCCGAGAATAGTTAAAATTTTCTCCTTGAAGAATGGCATATCCCAGATTTTGAATCTTTAAAGGGATTTCATTGAAAGAAGTGGTTTTGTTTGAAACACATAGTAGGAGGGTATGAAATAAAAATCTGGTTGCAGAAGGAAAATAACCTTTTTGTAAGGTAAGTTTCTTCATCATTGTGGCTTCATACCCTCTCTCAATGAAGTCAGTTTGTAACTCGTTTTTAGTGAAAGAAATTTTACCTTCCTGATCACCGAGTTGAAAGACTTCTGAAATGGATTGTGACGTGATTTGGACAGCTTTACCCTTTATGGAAGAGTTTATGGTGGTTGCAGTGTCTCCTTGTTTTTCAAGGGTTGCATTCTTCCAGAACTCTCTTTGGGTTGCCAAGTAGATTGGTGCATCGGCGGTGAACAAAGTTTTGTACTTTGATTTTGCCATGATGTCAATGATGGAATCGAAAACTCTGGTGGTTCCTGGTTTTGTGAGAAGACCCAGGAGATTGTGATTTGGTTTATATGGGATTTCAGTGGTGATTGCCTTTTGAGAGGCAGTTTTCGATGATGATTTGGATGAGGGTTTTGAAGATGACTTCGATTTTGTCATTTTGAAGATGAATGATCGAAGAAATTTGTGAGAAATGAGAAGAAAAACTGCTTTGAGAAGAGAATTTTTAAGAATTCAATTCGACAGTAAAACCCTGTTTTGGTGGTGAATGGGGGATTTTATAAGGAAGAAAGTGAATGCTGAGGTGGCAGCCGTTACAAAAAGTCTGACCAATATGTACTGCCCACGTGACAACCCCTGGTGAAAGTGAAGGACAGTACTTTTATGAAAGTAACTGATGAAGGCAGTGGTATGAAAGCAGTGGATGGTTTTCACTATCAGTGGATAGCATATCAGTAGATAAGACACTGCTTTTGAACAACAGAGTTTATCAAAGGAATGAGAGAACAGGGGATGCCTTTCAGCAGTGGACAGTCGTTTGAAGTAAAGCAGACTTTTGAACAATCAGTGGTTAATGGCAGACTTTTAAGGATTTTAATGAAAATTTCATTTTTAGCTATTTTTAAGGATGTATTTTTTATTTTCTAAAAACATTTTGTTGTTTTTATTCATAGAAAAACAAGATGTTGCTTGTTATTCCATGTTCAGCATCCCAACCCTAGAGACCAAGCTTTCAAAAGTGCCTGTATCAAGTGCTATTGTGAGCACATCTGCCAACTGGTCTTTAGTTGGGACAAGAAGCAGAGAAATCAAACCTTTTTCATAGCAATCCCTCACAAAGTGATGTCTGATGTCGATGTGTTTGGTGGTTGAATGGGAAACTGGATTTTTGATGATATTTTCTGCTGCCTGACTGTCCAACATGAGTGGTGTCTTTAAGGCAGTGATACCAAAATCCAGCAACTGATTTTGAAGCCACAGGAGTTGGGCTGTACAGCTTGCAGCAGCAATGTATTCAACTTCAGCAGTGGATGTTGAAACAGCTGATTGCTTTTTGCTTTGCCATGAAACTAAGCAATCACCTAGAAACTGGCACCCTCCTGATGTGGACTTCCTTGTGGTGTGACATCCAGCAAAGTCACTGTCTGAAAAGCCTGAAAGCTTGATATTCCCATTAGCTGGATACCAGATACCAAGTGTGGGAGCACCTTTTATGTATATGAAGATCCTTTTTACAGCAATGAGATTTGATTTTCTGGGAGCTGATTGACTTCTTGCACAGACACATGTTGCAAACATGATGTCTGGTCTAGATGCAGTTAGGTACAATAAAGACCCTATCATGCTTCTATAAAGTGTTTGGTCAATCAGCTCATCCTTTTCATCAGACATGACCAGCTTATTTGTTGCCATGGGTGTGCTGCATGGTTTACAATCATTCATGTCAAATTTGGTTAAAAGTTCTTTAGCATATTTGCTTTGATGAATGAAAGTTCCATTTTCGTTTTTGATTGTATTTTCGTTTTTGATCAGGTGGATGAGATCTCAAGAAGATTAAATCTCCTTGGTATGGTATGATGGCATTGGTTGGTGAAGGCTGCAAATGTGTATCATCTGAGCTAACCACTGCTGGGGACTTTGATGATCCAGCAGTAGCTTCAAAAGGTGGTGGAATAGGAGGTAATGGAGTGGACAACTGCTGACTTTTATCCACTGTTTGAGGACTTTTGTCAGCAGTGTTTGAGGATGTGGAAGCAGTGGTTGATGGGCTACTTTGGTCAACAACTGTTGAGGTAGCAGTGGTTGAGCTTTGACAGCTGTTTTGAACAGCTGGTGCTTTTCCCTTTGTGGCAGACCTTTTTTTTTGGGTAAAGGGTTACCCCGGTGATTCTATTATAGACAACCGCCAAATAAGTACAAGTAGTGAGGATGAATTCCCCACTAGTTCATATACAGGACATGCCCCATATATGTAAACAAAAACCAAAACAAACCAAGTTACCACATTAATCTAGCCTACTACAATCATGATAATGACTAACTAGTAGACAAACGAAAAAACAAACAAAAGACGTCAACCGCCATCGTCAAAAATGAAATTGCTACCAACTGGCAGCCCTTTAGCATGAAAAAGATGCCACCTATCCATTAGACAACTTTATGTGAGAGGTGCTTGCCCCTGTACTGGAAAACGTAGGATGAATACCCGATGTCATAAACTCATTCGTTTCATCATATACAACCTCTACCCCGTCATCATCAGACTCCTCATTTGGCTCACGTCTCCCTTTATCCCCGTTCCCTCCAACAAACCCAAGAGCGCTAAAAGAATTATCTGTTTGAACCTTAGAAGAACTAGTGCTCCTCGCACTCATGTAAGCAGAACTCACTGCCTTTTTCTTTTTATCCACAGGTCTATATTCAAACTTGGGCTTTTGATTGTTAACTTGAAAACCGCTTTTCTTTACATTCTTCTTTGTCTTGACTTCCGTATAACCATCCTCATCTACTTTCGGTCTATATGTAGGAGGTTTCACTGTCGGTCGAATGCGTTTTGGGCACTCCTCAGAATCATGCCCAAATACACAGCAGTGTACACATCTCGGAGGTTCCCATTCATACTCCACCCGAATAGTCTCATTAACATATTTGTTCCCATCCAATTCAGGAATAGCCATGGTTAGAGTCTCTTTCAACTCATGATCAGCTGATATTTCAATGAGAGCCCTAGCATAGCTGCTCCTTCCCCAAGCCTCATTACACATATCACTAGTATACGAATCCAGACGCACAGGGGACCCAATTTTTGAAGCCAACATGCTTAAACCATCATCAGAATATGCCACTAGCGGAACATCATGCAATTTAACCCAAACTGCAACCTTTTTAACCTCTTCTTTTTTCAGGGTGTTTGTAGGAGACCAAATGTTGAGAAACATAGGTTTGTTACGGATCAGCCAAGGTCCCCCTTCAAGAACAGTATCCATACCCTTTCTGTCTTCAAACTTGAAGAAAAAGAAACCATTTGAATTCATCATAGTTTTCTGAAGACCATGTTTTTTCCAATTTGTTCTGACAAAATATTCAACTACTGGATATGCAATCCTATCCCCCAGGAAATAACCATAAAGAGTGTTTGCTAACCTGTTATTAACCTGGCGAACCGAATCAATCGGAAGCACTACATCCACTCCATCCAATGATACATCTGATTTTAGTTGTCGAAAATTGACTTTAGGAACTTGAACAACCGCATCATTGGCCTTCCTAGTATTTTCATCTTCATTCTGATTCTGAATTGAATCCCCACCCCTCTTAGGATCCCCCTGCTCAATTCGTTCATGTAGGACCACATCCGCATAAGATTGGACATGAGCATTATCATCTTTATTCAGATTTTGAACTCGAGTAGGACTAGTATCATTCACCGGTAACACAAATGCTACCTTTCTCTTATCAAAGACTTTCGCATAATTCTGATTAGGAGAATCAGAACAACCAATAACATGTTCAGTATCATTAAGCGGCATCATAAAACAAACCTTCTTACTCGGCATTTCAGAAACCCTAGTCGCCAAAGATGATGTTTGTCTTGGCTCAAATGTGTTACCGTCAATGTTCTTAATTTTTTTGGCAAACACATTTGAGTTTTCTGCAGTTTGGCTCTCCATTCGGACAGATTGTGATCAGCAAACCAGCAAAAACAAAGAATAAAGAAACCTGCTGAAACCCTAAAGCAAAAGAAACCAGCTGCACCACCTTTGCAAACAGAAAACCACGACACAAAACCCTAATCTCGAAATCTGGAAGCACCTCAATAGCGCCGAAATCAGAACAACAAGCCGAAATCAGATGTAAGCCGAAATCAGATGTAAATCAGATCCAAAATCAGACGCGCAAATCAGAACAACCAGCTACACCCCCATTTGCAAACAGAAAATTAAAGCCGAAAACAAAACCCTAACTACAAACCCTAATCCGAGAACAATTGAATATCACCTAAGGATCGATCATAATCCTAAGCTGATAAACAAGAACAATCGATACGAGGATTAGCAAGAGAAAATTAGGGTTTACCAAAATCGCCAAAATCGCCCATTTGTGGCAGACCTTTGAGGGATGATGATTTCATACCCATAGTCTGGTGTTGTATCCTCTGATGGACCTGCACTGTTAGTCTTGACAGCAGTATTTTCAAAAGTGAATTTTTCAAGATCAAACAGATCTGCAGGGTTTGCTGGGATTTTCATTGATGAAAGTTCATTGAACTTTACATTCAAAGTCTCCTCTACTGCCTTGGTCCGTGTATTGAACACTTTGTAGGCCTTGGCAGTGGTTGAGTATCCCAAATGATAACCACAATCAATTTTGGCTGCAAATTTTGAAATGGAATCTTTTAAGTTCAAAATAAAGCATGGGCAGCCAAACACTTTGAAGTATGAGATCAGTGGTTTAATTTTATACAGAATTTCATAGGCAGTCTTTTTGTGCCTGGGGTTTATTAAAACTCTGTTCTGAACATAGCAAGCAGTGTTTACTGCCTCTGCCCAGAAAGTTAATGGCAAACCTGAATCTGCAAGCATGGTTCTGGCAGCCTCAATCAGAGTTCTGTTCTTCCTTTCCACTATCCCATTCTGCTCTGGTGTTCTAGGGATGCTGTACTGCCTTACAATCCCTTTCTTCACACAGAAGACATCCAACTCCCTATTTTTGAATTTTGTGCCATTGTCACTCCTTAAGCTTTTCACTGGAAGGTCAAATTGCTTTTCAACCTGTGTCACAAAGTCTTGCAAAATGCTTGCAGTTTCATCTTTTGAGTGCAAAAAGAAAGTCCATGTGAACCTAGAAAAGTCATCAACAATATCTTTTCTTTGTGAGGCTCATGACTTGAACTGGGCCAAACAAATCCATGTGTAGCATTTGCAAACACTGGGTTGTTTTGGACTCTTCAATGGACTTGTAAGAACTTTTATGTTGTTTTCCTTTTAAATAGGAAATGCAATGTTCAGGACATGAAAACAATTTTTGTGGTAGGCCTCTCACCAAACCATTTTTTGAAATTTCTGTGATTGTCTTAAGATTTGTGTGCCCCAGCCTTCTGTGCCAAAGTTCTGTCTCTTTGTTAGAGGCAGCTGAGAACAGACAGGCATCAGCTCTGGGACACTCTTTTGACATGTCAACAACATAAACATTGCCACTTCTTTGAGCAACAAGTTTAGTGTGACCAGTTTTTGATTATTGCTTCAATCTTTTTGACCATTTCTGGTCCAACAATCCTACAACAGTCTTTTGTGAAGAATGACCCAAATCCCTTGTCACTCATTTGGGACACACTCAGAAGGTTGAATTTTAGATTGTCTATTAGATTGACATTTTCAAATTTTACTTTTCCAGACTCCACTGTACCAGACCCCAGAACCTTCCCTTTACTATTATTCCCAAAGGATATATCACCCCCTCCATGGATTTTAAAGTCTTTGAGGAGGGCTTTACATCCTGTCATGTGCCTGGAACCTCCACTATCTACATACCAAAGACTATCAAAGCATGCAGAAGCTCCCTGCACATGAAGTAAAAGGATTAGTTCATTAAGGTCTCCAAAGCCAACAAGGCTTTGGATGGGGTCTCAACAGTGTCTGGGATGGATGCAGGATGATGGACAGTGGTTAGGTCAGGGGTTTGGACTGTTTTAGGACAGTGTTTTTCTAACCACTGTTGTGGGTCCTGACCTATCATCTGCTGGTAACCAAAAGGATTCCTATTCACTTTAGGTTTAGAGGACCTTTTGTAGGCCTCATAATCGTGTGGAATCCTTTGGTAAGACTGTTTTTCCTTACCTTTTCTGAACTGATTGGCAGGGGGTGCATCAGTAACCTGAACATCTCTTTTGACAGATGTTTGGTTCAGCTGTTTTGTGACAGCTGTTTGAACTGGCACAAACAGTGGTTGTTTTTTGGTGAATTTGACAGATGTTGATGATGATGGTGGACTCAAGGATGTTTTAGCCATGTACTCATTCTTTTTCACATCAAAGTTTTTGAGATACACACATGCTTGAGTTTTGTGGTTTGTCTTACCACAAACAATGCAGCTTTCTGCTGGGACAATGACACTTGTTCTGTTTAGATCATAAGCTTTTAAGTGGAAACAATCTTTTGTTAGATGATTCCTTTTCTCACAGAATTCACAAAACAAGTTATCAATTTTTTCTTTCTTCTTTCTCTTTTCGGACTCTTTTGCAGCAGAGGTTTTAACCACTGCTGGGATGTCCTTGAGAGGTATGACTTTAGCTTTTGGAGCTTTAGCACCATCAGTTGATGTAAAGTCCATTGGCTTGAAATTTTTAAGAATATCACACTCATCAGACCATTTTGGTTTAAACTGATGATCTTCAAGCTCCTTGAAAGTGGAGGATCCCATTGGTCTGGTAAGTGTGATTTTGTTACCAAGTTTGTCAGTGATTTTCACTTCTTGGCCATTCTTGTTTATGGGGATGAGCTCAGTGGCTTCATCAGTTGTTTGGACAGATTTTTCAAAAGCAACATGTTCATCATCACATTTTCTATATCCAACCCCAAATTTCACATTGCTTTCAATCTGTTTAGCAAGCATCACCTCATATCGTTTGCAGGATTCCACCCATCTTTCACAAGTAATCTGGGCGGACTCCAACTCCTTTTTGCAAACTTGGTATTTTTCTACCATAGTTTGAAGTTGGGTTTTGGTAATGCTTTGCTCTTCTTTTAGACAGCTAATCTCTTTTTCCTTTTCGGTCAATTTGTTTTTAAGTTCTTTTAAAGACTTTTCAAATTTAACCTCATCAGTCAAGATTTTATCCCGAAGGTTTTCATTCACCTCTTTGATGTTAGCAAAAGCAATTATGCAATTGTCAGAAC
Source organism: Helianthus tuberosus (assembly GCA_030545235.1). Lineage (NCBI taxonomy): Eukaryota > Viridiplantae > Streptophyta > Magnoliopsida > Asterales > Asteraceae > Helianthus > Helianthus tuberosus. The sequence continues at coordinate 11,478 of JARYGA010000747.1, forward strand.
ACAGTTTTTCAAGAACTTGAGGAGATACCTTGGCAGCTGCCATCATAGCACAATCACATTGATGATCTTCTTCATCATCAGCTTTCACCTTCTTTTCACCGGCCTTTTCTTCTTTCTCTTCTTCTTTGTCCTCTTTGGACCATGGATCTGTCAATGGCTCAATCAGGGTACCTGAACTTTCTCCCAACAGTAGTTCACCAGCTACAGCAGTAACCACTGCTTCAGTCACCTCATCCACTACTTCAAAGCTCAGCTGTTCCTCCTCAGTTTCAACCCCCTCCTGTATTGTCTCTAATACCATTAAACAAAATTCATCATGAGAAGAATCATTAGAAGCATAGAGTGCAAAATTTTCATCACTTAGATCTTCAGGTATACTGCTCCAGTCAACAAACCCTTGAGTGAAAAAACTTTGTTGATCTGGTTGTACTGCTGCTGGAGCAGTGGTTTGAGGTGCAACAGGTTGCACTTGTACCTGTGGAGCAGGGGTTTGAACATATTGGATTTGTGGAACAGTAGTTTGGACATAGTGTACTGGCACAGGGGCAGCAGCATAGTGAGCAGTGTTCACTTGAGCTGCTGGGGTATACTGGGCATAGTGCACAGTGGTTTGGTTTTGAGGTCTAGGATTTGAGCTAGGATGAGTAATTATGGGACCAGTAGTTTGACTCCTACATTCCCTAGCAAAATGTCCCAACCTATTACACTTGTAGCACTTGATTTTCGATTTATCCAACCCAACCCTTAGATTTCCATGCAAACCTGGGAATTTTCGCCCTGTTCTTTTGTAAAATTTGCTAGTTCTAACACTTAGCAAAGCCAGTTGATGTAGGATGTCCATTTCCTCTAAGTCAGTGGGATTGAAATGTTGTAAATCATTGAGTTCAAAGCTTAGATTATCTGACATTTGGTTTTCGTTAGCAGTGAATGCATAACTTGCAGAGTGAGGATCAGGGTTGTTAAAATTTGCACCAGCAGTTATGTCAATGAAGTGATCATAACCCTGATCCTTACCACTGCTCCCAGATTCTTCTTGACCCAGAAGAGCAGTATTACCGAAAGTGTAATCATCGGTAACTTTTCCTGACTCTTGTAACCTCCTTTTCTGGTTCAACTCCCTTTCGTATGTCAGTAGTCGACCGTGGAGTTGGGTCAAGGTCAGATCCTTGAATTCAGGAGAGTTTCGGGTGACAAAAGCTATAGTGTCCCATTTTTCTGGCAGTGACCTGAGGAACCTGCTATTTTGAGTTGAGTTTGTAAAAGTGGTGTTAACAAGCCTTAGTTCACTGATGAGACAGCTGAAATGCTCAAATTGTTGCGTTAGTGATTAGCCTTTAACGTAACAAAATGTTTCATACTGTTGGTTCAGGATTTCCCTATTGTTTTCTATGACTTCTTCAGTGCCCCCAAACTGTTCCTTAAGTGCGTCCCATAACTCTTTGGCACTGTTACAGTGTAACAGTCCAGCATATATTTCATTGGGCAGCGCTGATGCTATGATGCTAAAAGCTTTAGCATCTAGTTCGATCTTGTGAAAGTCGGTTTCGGTATAATTTTCAACTGGTTTTGGAACGAACTTTTTAGCATCTTCAGCGCTTGGCATTGAAGGAACATGGGGACCATAAATGACAGACCTCCAACAACCTGTGCTTTGTTGAGCAAGGATGTGACCCATCCTTCTCTGCCAGAGGTTGTACTCATTTCTTTTTAGCATAGGTGGTTTAAAAAGTGAGCCGATGTTGTTTTTATCATCCTGAGATTGTGACGTCATTCTTGTTGTTTTACAGACACTGAGAAATCAACTTTAATGGTGATTAATCCTTGCTCTGTTTTTCAACGGACGAACAAACGATCAGTATCAACTGTTATGAGCTGAACTATTTACGTCAAAATGATTGTTAAATCAAATTTGACTGTCCAAGCTCTGATACCAATTGTTGGATCTGAGTTTGTTTTTTATTGTATTTTCGTTTGAAATTAAGATGGAAATGAAAGAGTTGTGCAGCGGAATTAAGATGAAAACAAACTTTGCATACAATTAAACGAGAGTAATACTTTAATCAAACATCTTTACACAATGAATCGAAAGATTGAATTTGTTTCAACAACGATTACAATGATTGATGAATGAATGCAAACTCCCCCTCAGCCAGAGCTCAGTAGTTTGTTCGTGCAAAGAAGACGGTATTGCAAGAGCTAATAGAACAGTACAAAGTACTGAACTATTTATAGGCACTTGCAAACCACTAAGCATCTTAGCTGACGTCACCATGAAAGTGACATCTAACCTCCTAACAAACTCTAACCTCTGATCTATACAAACTCTGATGTACTAACTACTGCTATTACATTTCTTTACATAAAAGACACTTAAACAGCTGCTGCATCCTTCCACTGCTATGAACCTAGCAGTGCCTGTCCGGATCAGCAGTACTTGACTCAAGGCAGTAGATTGAGTCAGCAGAGCTTTGGTCTTCCATCAGTCTTTGATATTGGTCAGTAGATGCAAAGCAGCAGTTGTAGGTCAGCACTTAGTAAGATCAGCAGATAGGAGGTCAGCAGATATAAAACCACTTTCAAGGGGAGAGATTTGCATGAACTAACTGTAATCGTCTGCTTATTCTGGATCCACTGCTCTGATCCAGTTTTGGCTTTAATTATCTGTTCCCCTGATAGGGTTCAATCCCAACATTGTAAGTTACGTTCTATCGTTCGGTTCCACAATATTATGTGTGTAACTTATATATTTATTCCTAGATATTCTTGGTATTATTTTGGATTGTAAATTTCATGGTATTTTGTTAAGTTATATTATTTTACCCTAAAATAATATAACTATTTCACAAAGTATACAAATATTCACACAAGTGTCTTAATATACATATATATTCTAAATATATATTTACCCATTTTTATTTATAAAAACCAACCTCCAATATTTGTATTTTTGTTACAAAAATTATGGCAAAGTTTATATTGAAAACTTATGATCAAAATACACTTGTAAATATTTATTAGAAAATATTTTTCTAAGTGTTTGTATGTTTAGAAAATTTTGCCATAGTTTCCCCTAAAAATGGAGGTGTCCATGCTATTAAAGCATATCATTTTATTTTCAAAAATCATCCAAATAGTCAACAATCAATCTACACTTACCAAGTGCTAAAACAAAGCTATCTACATAATGATCATGAACTTGAGTTTTCACAAAAACTTGTAGTAACTTGGTAGTATGTTTAGTAGACTTAGTTACCCTTTAAAGTGTGTTTATTTCTTTAAAAATCTCATTCTTAAAGGTTTTAAGTGTTTACAACTTACTAGATGATTTTTTTTTTCAAAAATCATTCTTTTGAATTTTTCTTTGTAAACCAAGTGTTCTTATACTTGTTTCAACACTAGAAACATGATTGGTTTTCTTTAAAACAATGTTTATACAAATCTTGTTATTTAACTTGGTTTCTTTGGAAAACTATTTTAGAAATCATCCATTCACAAGTCTTGTATCTTGTTTAAATCATCATCACATGAAAACAACTTTTTATTTTTCAAGTTCATGTAAACATAAGGTATGATGCTCTTGGTTTTTCACAAGATCATCACATCAACTTACTAGATCATGTGTTTAGTCACAATCTAGTAGGTTCCATATGATGTCTAACATCACTAACACTAGTAATCAATCAACAAGAAGCAAATAATCACAAATCAACAAGATTTCATATGTTTATGAGCTTATGTTAGAGATTCACGAATATGTCTTTTAATGTTCATCATGTTTAACAATGTTCATCACTTATTAACCAACTATATATGAAAGATCAAGAGATCATAAGAGCATTACTACTAGCACAAGGCTAGGGAAGAACACTTGATGTTGGTGATGACAAAAGTGGAGGATAATAGCAAATGATGAAGGTCCTTCAAGATCCACAAGTACCAATCTTCCTTACCCTTGAATGAACTTGGAATGGAGTGGATTGAATTGAAAGTGATGGTGGTGGTGGTGCTAGTTCTCGGCCGAGAATGGGAGAGGGAGAAGGAGATAGAGGTGAGTTGTGAAGTGTGGTGATTATGATCCTCCATGCTCTCTTATAATCTAAATGTTGAGTATTACCCATTGGTTTAAGTGTTCCCCCAAGTACATAACAAATCTTCCACTAAATCCTTAGAGATCATGTAAGATCTTAATGAGATTTGAGGAGATCAAGGTGGTGGGGCCACCTTGAATCCATAAATATGAAAGGGGGGGTCTTGTGTAAGTTTAAACCATTGTTAGATAATATAGTTGGAAGTTAAGGGTATTAGTTAGTGTTTAAGTGTATGATGCATTATATAGTGTGTTAAGGTGTTTGGGGATCATAACTAGCTTAGAAACATTAAAACAATGCTCCTAGTATAATTTTGGTGTTTCGGGTAATGTCCGATTGTTCGGTTAGATACCGGTTCGTTAAAGTGTCAAACTATTCCGTTTTATGATTTTTAAGTACCGTTTTGTGACACTTTTAATTCCCGACACTTAGGAAAGCATTCAGGACCATTTTGCCATATTTTTGCATGTAACTAGCTTGTTAAATTGCTGAATTTTGCTGAAATATGCAGAATTCTGCACTTTATGTGGGTTTTAGGCACTTTCCAGCACTTAAACTATCACCTAGTGAAGCAGTTTTATGGTCCTTACTTCCCTACACACCATACTAGTGTAGAACTTGGTTTCCGGCTCATACTGGGTCTCAAAACACTGTCTGTCTATGTACTGAACATCGTCAGCATTTTTCTGAGTTATCCGCTAACTGTGCTACTATGCTTTGTGCATCATGTATGTCAATAGAATTTGCATGTGATAATGAGGTGACATCATGTAATATGTGATGCACATATAAGTATGATGCAGTAATCAGAAAGCAGTTTAAGTCATTAATTATAATTAAGCACAGTCATTAAGCACTAATCAATATTAATTAATTGTACGGATACCTGGATTTTTACGGTTGTCACATTCTTCCCCTGTTAAGAAAATTTCGTTCCGAAATTTTAGTTCTACTACTAGTTGCAGGGGTCTTGGGGAACAAATGTGGGTATTTCGCTTTCATGCGATCCTCACGTTCCCAAGTAAACTCTGGTCCGTGTCGCGCGTTCCAATGAACCTTGACGAGTTTAACACTACTCCGTCGCGTCTTGTTAACCTTCCAATCAGTAACCTCAACAGGTTCTTCAGTAAAGTGGAGTGTGTCGTCAATGTGGACTTCATCGGCAGGAATGACAACTGTTTCTTGAGTTGGACTCTTTTTCAGATTAGATACATGAAATGTATCATGAAAGCCATTCAGTTCTGCGGGTAAATCCAACTTGTAGGCTACAAGACCAATCCTCTCCAGGATTCTGAATGGTCCAATGTATCGCGGGTTCAACTTCCCACGCTTCCCAAAGCGTGCTACACCCTTCCAGGGTGAGACCTTTAATAAAACCATATCTCCTACCTCAAACTCCAAAGGTTTCCTCCTTTGGTCCGCATAACTCTTTTGTCGATCACGAGCCGCCTTAATGCGCTCTCGGATCTGTATAATCTTATATGTTGTCTCTTGAACCAATTCAGGACCAACAAGCTGTCTATCACCCGCGTTTGCCCAGCATAACGGTGATTGACACTTGCATCCATGGAGAGCCTCAAATGGTGCAGCTTGGATACTCGCATGGTAGCTGTTGTTGTACGAGAATTCTACCAAGGGTAAGTGAGTGTCCCAACTACCACCCAAATCCATCACGCAAGCTCGTAACATGTCTTCCAATGTTTGAATCGTTCACTCACTCTGGCCATCAGTCTGCGGATGGAATGCAGCACTCAGATTCAGCTAAGAACCAAAGGCTTCTTGGAAGGATTGCCAAATCCTTGATACAAACCTTCCGTCTCTATCGGAGATAATCGAGAGAGGCACTCCATTCCGTGCAACTATCTCTCTGAGGTATAGCTCAGCAAGCTTGCTAGTGTTGTCTTTCTCCTTGATTGGCAAAAAGTGTACAGATTTCGTCAGACGGTCCATGATTACCCAAATCGTATCATGACCTCTGGGTGTCCTTGGTAACTTCGTTATAAAATCCATTGAAATCTGCTCCCATTTCCACATGGGTATTTCAGGTTGTTGTAGAAGGCCTGAAGGCTTCTGATATTCGGTCTTTACCTTGGCACAAGTCAAACATCTGCCAACATATGTTGTAACATCACCTTTTAATCTCGGCCACCAATAAAAATCCTTTAGATCTTGGTACATCTTATCCGATCCTGGATGGATCGAGTATCGTGACTTGTGAGCTTCATCAAAAATTACTTCTCTCGGACCACCAAAGAGAGGCACCCAAATTCGTTTCGAGAAGCACAACGTTCCTTCATCATTGGGTACTAACTGCTTTTCCATCCCACGGAGATATTCATTCTCAAAATTCTCTTCCTTAAGAGCTTCTCTCTGTGTGGCACGAATGTGCAACGAGAGGTCCGTTTGAATAATCATTTCCAAAGCTCGAACCCTTATAGGTTTAATTCTTTCCTTCCGACTCAAGGCATCTGCGACCACATTCGCCTTCCCTGGGTGATACTTAATTTCACAATCATAGTCGTTTAACAACTCGACCCATCATCTCGATCTGTCTCATGTTAAGCTCTTTCTGATCGAATATATGCTGTAAGCTCTTGTGATCAGCAAAGATTGTGCATCGCATACCATACAAGTAATGTCGCCAAATCTTTAATGCAAACACCACCGCGCCTAACTCCAAGTCATGCGTGGTGTAATTCTTCTCATGGATCTTCAACTGGCATGAAGCGTAGGCTATAACCTTCTGTTGCTGCATCAACATGCAGCCTAAACCTTGACACGAGGCGTCACAATATACCACGAAGTCGTCAGTGCCTTCGGGTAGGGATAAGATGGGTGCATCGCAAAGCTTGTTTTCAACAACTGGAATGCTTCTTCTTGCTTGTCTCCCCATTCATACTTCTTGTCTTTCTGTGTAAGGGAGGTCAAAGGTTGAGCGATTTTCCAGAAATCCTCAATAAATCTGCGATAATATCCTGCCAACCCTAGGAACTGTCGAATCTCGGTTGGCGTCTTCAGAGTCTCCTAATTCTTGATCCCCTCGATCTTTGTGGGATCCACATGGATTCCATCTCCGTTAACCACGTGACCAAGGAACTGAACCTCGCACAACCAGAACTCGCACTTCGAGAACTTTGCGTATAATTTCTCCCTCCTAAGCAGCTCTAAAATAGCTCATGTTCTTCCTTCGTCTTCGAATAAATCAAGATATCGTCGATGAACACGATCACAAACTTATCGAGGTATGGCTTATAAACTCTATTCATCAAATCCATGAATATTGTTGGCGCCTTTGTCAACCCAAACGGCATAACCAGGAACTCGTAGTGCCCATATCGAGTCCTAAAGGCCGTCTTTGGAATACTCTCCTCTTGAATCCTCAACTGGTGATAACCTGTTCGAAGATCGATCTTGGAGTAAAAACTTGAACCTTGCAGTTGATCGAACAAGTCATCAATCCTTGGAAAAGGATACCGATTCTTAATCGTCAACTTGTTTAGCTCCCGGTAGTCGATACACCTGCGGAAACTACCGTCTTTCTTCTTAACAAACAACACTGGAGCTCCCCAAGGCGAGAAGCTTGGTCTGATAAATCCCTTATCCAATAGCTCCTGAAGTTGTGTTGACAGCTCTTGCATTTCTGAAGGCGCAAGTCGATAAGGAGCCTTGGCTACAGGCGCAGAACCTGGAACTAAGTCAATGTGAAACTCGACTTGCCTTTGCGGCGGCAATCCTGGCAAGTCTTCAGGGAAGACTTCAGGATATTCCTTCACGACTGGAATATCTTCTAGCTTTGGCTCAGCGGCTTCTTTGTCCATAATGTGTGCCAAGAAGGCGACACATCCTTTCTGCAAACACTTTCGAGCCTTCAAACAACTGATGATCCTTAGGGTGTATCGTGCTTCTCTCCATGTACCACAATTGTTTTTTCATTCGCCATCGGAATGCGAATGACCTTCTCGTGACATACAATCTCTGCTCGGTTGCTCGACACCCAATCCATCCCCACTACCACGTCGAAGCTTCCCAACTCGACTGGCAGCAGATCAAGCGTAAACTCGTGCTCTCCCAGTTCTATCACGCACCCTCTAATGACTTCGTTCGCTTCAACTAGCTTTCCATTTGCTAGTTCTATCGAATACAGAATGTCTAGCATACTAGCTACCAACCCAAGTATTTTCTTAAATTCTAGCGATACAAAACTATAATCGGCACCGGTATCAAATAGTACAGATGCAAAGCGTTGGTTGATAGGGAACGTACCAGTGACCACATTTGGATCTTGGTGTGCTTCCCTCGCACCGATGTTGAAAACTCTTCCTTGAGCTTGATTCAGCTTTGGGCATTCTCTCTTGAAATGCCCCACGTCTCCATAATTAAAACAACCTGGTCCTCAACCATTACCGTTCCCGTTACCACCTTGAGTGTTATTCGCTCCACGGTTTCCATTTCCAGCTTGATTCCAAAAATTACCATGATTTCCGTTTCCGCCATTTCCTCCTTGAGGGCGGTTTCCATTTCCATTTCCACCACGGTTTTTGTTTCCATTACCACTGCCATAACCCCTCTGACCACCACGACCAACACCAGTACCAGCCCAGCATGTCTCCTTTGAATGGCCAACCTTCCCACAAGACTCACATTTCCTAAATCTGCACTGGCCAGAATGATGGTACGGGCATACATCACATTTAGGCAGAGCGCCCATTAACCTTTTCCTTTGTTTTCAACCCCAGTCTTGGCTTCAGCTGGTAAGTCCGCATCCTTTTTCTTGTTAGCGCTGCTGGTACCCTTCTTAAAGTTTGAGAACTTCCTTTTGTTCTCACCAGACGACTCAACGTGAGTCTCCTTCTTCTTCTGGTCAGAGATCGAAAACTTGTTTAACCTGATAGCTTCTTCAGTCAGTGATAAACTCAGATCAATAGCCTCGGTGATTGTGGCAGGCTTTGATGTTGTCACCATACTCATAATCTGAGGTGACAACCCCCAAATAAACCACTTGATGCATTTGAATTCTGGATCAACCATGTATGGTACCATGCAAGATAAGTCGTGAAATCTCTGCACGTATTCGGTGATCTTCGGGCCATCCATCTTGAGATTCCAGAATTCAGTTTCCAACTTTTGGATTTCACCCTGGGAGCAGTATTTCTTTCGCATGAGCTCCTTTATTTCATCCCATGTCATGGCATAAGCAGCATCTTCTCCCAAGGTTTGAACTTGGAGATTCCACCAAGATAACGCTCCATCTAAGAACAATCCGGAGATATAGGTAACTTGGTGTTGCGGATCACACTTGCTCATTCTTATCACAGAATCAGTCTTCTCCGTCCATCTGACAAAAGCTACAGCACCCCCGGTGCCATTGAAATTCAATGGTTTATAGTCTAGAAACTGTTTATAGGTACAGCCTGTACAAGTTACATCATTCACATGAAGCATTAGCGATCGCACATGGAATATCCAAATGTAACGTAATGTTTCTTTAGTGACTCAAACATTACCAAGAGGTGGGTTACTTCCCGAGGTACCTCCGCTATGCTCGGAGTGTAAGGCCTCGTGTTGTGCTATCGCCTGTGAAATCCGTTCTTGTAACTCGGCCTCAGTTGTAGGCAATGTGTTGTCTCTTCAAGGAGGCATCTTCTATAAGAAGTTTGTATAGGTCAGGTCTTATGCATATAAGTATGTAGTATGCGTATGTAATAACATTCATCAACGTAAGTAAACACATAACATCCCATGTCATAACACAAACAAGTAATCCAACAACGTATATAATGAGAATGTTGCGATTGAGCTTTCATATATGAATGACCACAATTACAGTTTTACAAGTTCACCAAATGTATCATATCACAACCAAAAAGGACTACAGGGTCACATCACCCTTGTCCAAACTATCCATCAAACTACAACAATCAAAAGTCAAAAAGAAATGTGGTCTTTAAAAAACTGTGCAAACTGGCTCAATAGCTGCACTTTCACCAAAAGTATGCTACCTGCATAAAACCAAAAACTGCTATGCTGATGGTGGTGGTGGATGAGGTGGAGGAACGGATAGAAAACTGCGCAGATGCGCTAGCTCCTCCTCGAGGGCATGAACGATACGCAACAGATAGCTAACCTGCTGCTCCATAGTAAGAAAACGGACATCAAAATCTGGGTATGGCAGGAGAGGAGCGGGTGGAGTCGCGAATGGTGACTGATAAGTACATCGCGGAGGACGCGGAACCCTCTCGAGATCCATGACTCTGCGACACAACATCTCCTGCTGGAGCTGTAAGGACAAAAGCAGATCATCCCTCGTGTATCCAGTGTAATGGAAGGGATGATATGGATCAGAAACAGGCATCGTGTTGGGCGAAAACCAGATCAGTGGCTCGCCCGATGGTGCAGAAGCAAAAGGTGCAGTATGTGTAGCAGGTGCAAACGGTGGCATGAAAGGAATGGCTGCTGACACAGGTGGTATGTGACTGGGCTGCTGACTCGATGGACCTTCCCCTGGACGGGGAGGAGGGATATCCTGTAGGAACGTGACCGGTAGATCAGTGCGGTGAATATCAGACACATGTGGATGAAACAGGGCAATGTCAACTGGTGCATGTGTAGGTGCAGGTGGGGGAGTAACAGGTCTAACAAAAGGAGGCAAGTCACCGTCGTCCTCTATCCACCCATTGTGGGTGAATGCATACCTGGGGTCTACATGGTCAGCAAAAGGGGCATGATCAACGGCTGCAGGTAAAGGGTCAGGTAACAGTGGTGTAACAACTGGTACATCAGCAGGTGCAGGGTCATGCTCAGGTAGAGGATCATGAGCAGGTATGGGCTCAGGTGTAATCATAGGCTCATGGGTCAGCTGGTGCAAGCTCAAGATCAGCTGGTATATCAAAGAGCTGATCGTCAGGAATGGCAGGTGCCTCAAAAGGCTGATCATCGGGGACAAACTCAATCTCATGCTCAGGGTCAAAGTCGTGTGGAAAGACTGGGTCAAACTCATCATCAAACTCGAAGTCCTGCGAAGGAACAGGTTCGGCAGACATAGTTGTGTCAGAATCAGAATCTGTGGGATAACGTTGTAATCCCAGTGCGTGTAGAGTAGTAGATGACACAGACTCGAATGAATCAGGACCAGAAGGGTCAGACAAAATCTCAACGACAGGAATCTCGATAAGCGGAACAGCAATGACATCATCGACTAGGGCTCCGTCATCCTAGGCACCCTCTGGGGGACCCTCGATAAAAAGATCGATGTCGCCGTCAGACATAGCGTCAAGAAGCAGATCCTCGAGAGGAGATGCAACAAGAGGAAAAGGAGCAGGGATTTGAACAAGAAATAAATCCTCGCTAGGAAGACCATCAGCTAGTGGTATATCATCGCCAAAATCTGGTAAAGCAAACGGCTGGAAATCATCACCATCACTACTCGTAGTGTCAGATGTAAAAACTTCATCCTCTGGGATGATCTCGTCATCCGAAACTATGGCCATAAGGTCTACTGTATCAGCTACTCCACTATCAAAGGAGGACATGGTGTCTGTAACAAAGCAATCACAACATATGCACATACACCAACAATCATCAAATAAGCATGTAAGTAGTAACAATGTAAGCATGTATGCATCCTAGTCTTCCCAAGACTATCCCACCCAGCCTCTCAGACTGAACTACTTAGTCTCTCAGACTACCCAGCCTCTCAGACTGAACTACCCAGTCTCTTAGACCGAACTACCCAGCTAGTCTCTCAGACTAAGGTGTTGTTTGTTTTTTCTACACGAAAACCTCTTCTACTGCAGGCCACATCTGCAGGCATCTGCAGGAGAAGAGGTGGACCAAATGTCTTCAGTCTGCAAGGAGAAGAGGGTTTGTTTTTTTTTATATAAAACCTCTTCACACACAAACACACAAAAACACACACACAGATCTCTCTCTACTCTCTCTCTACCACCGCCATCTTCACCACCGCCACCACTTCACCACCGTCATCATCACCACCGCCATCATCACCACCACTTCACCACCGTCATCATCACCACCACTTCACCACCGTCATCATCACCACCGACACCACTTCACCACCGTCACCACCGTCACCACCGCCCCTTCTCTCTCTACGATCTCTCTCTCTCTCTTCGTTCCAGATGTTGATGATGATGAGGGTTTTCGATTTAGGGTTTTTGATTTTAGGGTTTTCGATTTGGGGGTTTTGTTTGTGATGTTGATGATGATGTCGGAGGTGGTGGCGGAGTGGAGGTGGAGCAGATGTCGGAGGTGGAGCAGAGGTGGTGGCGGAGTGGAGGTGGAGGTGGAGAAGATTTGGGGCTGGAGCAGCGGAGGTGGTGGCGGAGTGGAGGAGGTGGTGGTGGCGGAGCAGGGGTGGTGATGATGATGATGATGGTGGCGGAGCAGTGGTGGTGGTGGCGGAGCAGGGGCGGAGCAGGGGTGGAGGTGGAGGTGGTGCCAAGAAGAGGTAAAGCTCTTCTTGGAGAAGCTTTGTTTTATCTCTTCCTCAGGAAGAGGCTGGGGAGAGGTAAAAAGCACTTCTCAAAAAAAAAACAAACACTCTTTTGAGGCTAAACCTCTTCCCGCGTCTGCACGGTGCAGACAGAAGAGGCCAGGAAGCTCTTCTTGAAAAAAACAAACACCACCTAACTCCCCAGTCTCTCAGACTGACTACCCAGCTAGTCTCTCAGACTAACTCTCCAGTCTCTCAAACTGACTACCCAGCTAGTCTCTCAGACTAACTCCCCAGTCTCTCAGACTGACTACCCAGCTAGTCTCTCAGACTAACTCCCCAGTCTCTCAGACTGAATTATAAACGAATTCCTTGAAATGTGTTTTGTGTCTTTTATTTGTAAAAAAATGTTTGTTTCCTGGATCTAGACATTTTGTGTATGCATTGAAAACATGTTTGTGAAAACATTTTTGTGAGAGCCCTAATGATCGTAGTCTAGACTCGAGAAAGAATCCTAGTTCAGTATGATCGAAGCTCTGATACCAAGCTGTCACACCCTAACTTTTGCGGAAGCGTGGTTATTGGTGTGACTTCTTAATACCATAGCATTCAATCATAACAATGCTAAATGATAAAACCAAAAGATATTCATCCATAAATTTAAGTTTGAAAATACCACGTTATACTTGTCTGAAATGTTAACACCGAATTCAAATCACAAACCATAACATATTTTAAGGAGTTCACCAAGACTCGATAAAAGACCTTAAACACACCTGAGTTTAGAAACATGTATCTCGTCCAGGAGTAAGATACATTTCCTACACCCAACGACCTCGGATGACATCTTTTATTTATTACGCAGCTTGAAACACATGCACACACCTGCCAGATCCACTTATTTCTCTGAAATACATGTAGTTTAAAAATATCAACAAAGGTTGAGCGAGTTCATGTGTATGTGTATGAATAAACCTTTAAACTATGTCTGTATGTATGTATGTATGTCCCTGGTATGTAGCAATAAGGAAAAACAGATCACCAATGGTTTGCAAGGCCATTGATATGTGTGAAATGGTGCAGGAAAACTCAAACCTAGCAAATTTGTACCGGGCCTCCGGCTGGAAGACATAGTCACCCATGGGTGTGGGCTCGCTACACCCAAATAGATCTATCATTCATGTCCCTCGGCCCTACGACGAGGATTAATGGCCTTAAGTGTTATACCCACCACTCACATGATCAAACAGTAACCCTCCTTAGCTAACCATACCATGTATAAAACGTTTGTAAACAATTGTAACATGTATTTCACCCCCGAAGTATAAAACTGAAAATAGTAAAAGAAAAGTGGGACATGAACTCACTTGCGTCTTCAGTACTGGTAACTCAAATCTCCTCAGCAAACACGACTACCTACAGTGTACTAACGTCTATTAGACGAACGGGTTGTGCCTTGTCTTAGAGTTTAACGTTTTTGAGTTACGTTTCTTTTGTTCCCAATATTATTCCAAGTTATAATTACTTGTTAAGATAAAAATTATTTCAACTTAAATTATATTTGAATTTTGGAATAATTGTTTAAGCAATATTTTGTAATAATACTTCTCAAGTATTTACTTTCGTATTTCCTTCCCAAGGATGGGGGTATTTCATACATGTAATTTCGTATTAGTAGCTCCAAAACAATATATTTTCAAGTATTATCTTAGAAAATATATATAAACTTATTTTGTCCAAAAATAATGTATTTCAAGAAAATATATATTTTTCTCAAAAATCATATATCTTCTAAATATACTAAGAAAATATATTTTAACTTCCCAAAATAATATTTTCCCTTTTGTCAAAGTATGATATAACTTGTAATAATAATAAAAATCATACTTTCACTCCTTTTGTATCCAAAATAATATTTACCAAAAATATATTTATAACGGTATTTTCCGGAATATTTTGTAAGTTACGTTCTATCGTTCGGTTCCACAACATTATGTGTGTAACTTATATATTTATTCCTTGATATTCTTGGTATTATTTTGGATTGTAAATTTCATGGTATTTTGTTAAGTTATATTATTTTACCCTAAAATAATATAACTATTTCACAAAGTATACAAATATTCACACAAGTGTCTTAATATACATATATATTCTAAATATATATTTACCCATTTTTATTTATAAAAACCAACTCCAATATTTGTATTTTTGTTACAAAAATTATGGCAAAGTTTATATTGAAAACTTATGATCAAAATACACTTGTAAATATTTATTAGAAAATATTTTTCTAAGTGTTTGTATTTTTAGAAAATTTTGTCATAGTTTCCCCTAAAAATGGAGGTGTCCATGCTATTAAAGCATATAAATTTCTTTTCAAAAATCATCCAAACAGTCAACAATCAATCTACACTTACCAAGTGCTAAAACAAAGCTATCTACATAATGATCATGAACTTGAGTTTTCACAAAAACTTGTAGTAACTTGGTAGTATGTTTAGTAGACTTAGTTACCCTTTAGAGTGTGTTTATTTCTTTAAAAATCTCATTCTTAAAGGTTTTAAGTGTTTACAACTTACTAGATGATTTTTTTTTCCAAAAATCATTCTTTTGAATTTTTCTTTGTAAACCAAGTGTTCTTATACTTGTTTCAACACTAGAAACATGATTGGTTTTCTTTAAAACAATGTTTATACAAATCTTGTTATTTAACTTGGTTTCTTTGGAAAACTATTTTAGAAATCATCCATTCACAAGTCTTGTATCTTGTTTAAATCATCATCACATGAAAACAACTTTTTATTTTTCAAGTTCATGTAAACATAAGGTATGATGATCTTGGTTTTTCACAAGATCATCACATCAACTTACTAGATCATGTGTTTAATCACAATCTAGTAGGTTCCATATGATGTCTAACATCACTAACACTAGTAATCAATCAACAAGAAGCAAATAATCACAAATCAACAAGATTTCATATGTTTATGACCTTATGTTAGAGATTCATGAATATGTCTTTTAATGTTCATCACTTATTAACCAACTATATATGAAAGATCAAGAGATCATAAGAGCCTTACTACTAGCACAAGGCTAGAGAAGAACACTTGATGTTGGTGATGACAAAAGTGGAGGATAATGGCAAATGATGAAGGTCCTTCAAGATCCACAAGCACCAAGCTTCCTTAATCACCTTCTAACACCCTTGAATGAACTTGGAATGGATTGGATTGAATTGAAAGTGATGGTGGTGGTGGTGGTGGTGCTAGTTCTCGGCCGAGAATGGGAGAGGGAGAAGGAGATGGAGGTGAGTTGTGAAGTGTGGTGATTTTGATCCTCCATGTTATCTTATAATCTAAATGTTGAGTATTACCCATTGGTTTAAGTGTTCCCCCAAGTACATAACAAATCTTCCACTAAATCCTTAGAGATCATGTAAGATCTTAATGAGATTTGAGGAGATCAAGGTGGTGGGGCCACCTTGAATCCGTAAATATGAAGGGGGGGTTCTTGTGTAAGTTTAAACCATAGTTAGATAATATAGTTGGAAGTTAAGGGTATTAGTTAGTGTTTAAGTGTATGATGCATTATATAGTGTGTTAAGGTGTTCGGGGATCATAACTAGCTTAGAAACATTAAAACAATGCTCCTAGTATAATTTTGGTGTTTCAGGTAATGTCCAGTTGTTCAGTTAGATACCGGTTCGTTAAAGTGTCAAACTATTCCGTTTAATGATTTTTAAGTACCCTTTTGTGACACTTTTAATTCCCGACACTTAGGAAAGCATTCAGGACCATTTTGCCATATTTTTGCATGTAACTAGCTTGTTAAATTGCTGAATTTTGCTTAAATATGTAGAATTCTGCACTTTATGTGGGTTTTAGGCACTTTCCGGCACTTAAACTATCACCTAGTGAAGCAGTTTTATGGTCCTTACTTCCCTACACACCATACTAGTGTAGAACTTGGTTTTCGGCTCATACAGGGTCTCAAAACACTGTCTGTCTATGTACTGAACATCGTCAGCATTTTTCTGAGTTATCCGCTAACTGTGCTATTGTGCTTTGTGCATCATGTATGTCAATAGAGTTTGCTAGTGATAATGAGGTGACATCATGTAATATGTGATGCACATATAAGTATGATGCAGTAATCAGAAAGCAGTTTAAGTCATTAATTGTAATTAAGCACTAATCAATATTAATTAATTGTACGGATACCTGGATTTTTTACGGTTGTCACAAACTGATGGCGATTCTTAATTGTTTCCTAAATAGGGTTGCGGTAATCAATGCATAAGCATAATGAACCATTTTTCTTAATTAATAATATCGGAGCTCTCAGAATTTTGAATTAGGCTTTATGAAACCTTTTCTAAAAGCTTATTTAATTGGCCCTTAGTTCTTCCATTTCCGTTGGTACTAACCGATATGGAGATTTTTCAATAGACGCAGCTTTAAGTGGAACATTAATCTTAACTCTACTTGCCTCTCAAGAGGTAAACATGGTAGTCCTACGAAGAGGACAATCGAGATTCACAGAGATGACAGAGATATTCTGAATCTCAGGCTTCAGTTCATCTATCCCTACCTATGTCATATAAATTACACATTTTCCTTACGAATGCATGGAGGCCTTAATTAGTGACACTTACTTGGACATTTCTATACTGGATATCTTCTTTGAATACCATTAGCTGACTTTAGTACAATATGACCATTGGGATATCTTAGTGGTTCCATGCATTAAACCTCCATACTGATCAGGCATGGAAGCAATCTATGGGACACACTAGGATACGCCAATCCTTATATGGTGCTTTTATCAGGCATAATCGGGCATTCGCAGTTGATAGAAATCAATGAGGTAACAAAATAAAATAACATATATGACATCGTACTCTATCTGGAGAAAGAGTATTTTAGATTTTACGGATGAAGATTATTCGACGAGAATAGAAGAAATGGTTCCGATGATTTTCGTTGGTAAATTTTACCTTGTACTTAATATCCGGATTTCTTATGGGAAAATTTTCTAAAAGTTTGCTAAGCTTATGATATATGGAATACTTAGTAGTTCCTGAATTAAAACAAAATTATTAGCAATTGAGTTATGATAAGGGACGTACCGGGTGTCTTTACTGATACGAACCGCCGCTGGCATTTATCAGGAGGGTTTAAGCGCCTCCATTCTTAGTCTCTTCATACTCAGCTATACCATTTTGACGGTTTTAAGGCAGTTAGTCCTGATGTGGCCCTTCTCGCCACAGCCAAAACAGACCGCATTCTTTAAGTTTCTACATTCATGGGACTGATGACTAGTTCTTTTACAGACGCCACACCGCTTAAGCCTTTGTTCCAATCGACACTGTCCCCAGTGTCTTTTATAGCAGATCTTACATACAGGCTTTTTATTGGACTTTTGTTGGTCCGTATCGAAACCGGACTTTCCTTTCTTTCCTAGATTTCTGGGAGTTATCCCTCTCCCTTTTTCTTTTTGGTTCATCCTTCGCATTCGAGGCATGAACAAACTTATTCTCATGAGCAAGGAGTATGGTTTTAAATGGGATTTGGAGCAAGTAGCATCGGGCTCCTTGAACTTTTTCATGACCTTTCTCATAGCTTTTCCAACAGCTGCGTCAATCAAAGCTTGGAAATCATCCCTGTTAATATTAAGGTTCACAATTGTAGCATCCTTATCATGTGTCGCATCATCAATATCGCGACTGCTGGTTGTCTTATCCGAGTTTGCCATACTCGAGATTTGGTCCCTAACACCAAATGAAACAATTACTTAGTTGCATTACAACAGCTAGTCATCATCCTGATGACCTAACATACACTAACCATGGTATCATTACACCATATAGGCTAATAGGTTATGAACATTCCTAATGAATGTTATTTGTATGTATATCAATTACATTTAGCCTAGGTCACAAAAGGACCATCAATGGCATTTAGGGTTTGGACCGAGTCCATTACCTTTTAGACAGGGGATCACAATGTCACAATTATCTTTGTCATATTGACGATTTTGTATAGCTCGAAAGCTCGCCACACGGACTTTTAAATATGGAACATAAGTCCGTCATGAAGGACATGAAAATGTAGTACATAGCTCAAAGGACATATGATAGCCATATGGCATTAAGGCCTTGTCGGAAAGGACATATAGGATATGGCACTAAAGGCCTGTCACAGAGGACATTAATATAAAAGCTGCAATCTTATTAGATTAGGGGATTTAAGATTTGAACGTAGTTCTTCACCTTTGGATAGGGAGTCATAGACTACAACTGTCATTGTCTTTGAAAGACGATTTATTTTTCCACAAAGGCAATCACTGGACATTACTAATGGATGTTTATACATATATTTATATAATTATCGTAATTAAGGATATTAGTCATGATCTTATCAATCTCATAGTCTATAAGGCTTGGGAAATGCCCATCACCTCGGACTGTAAACCATAACGGTCACATTTGTCAATGTCACTAATGGACAATATAATATATATATGTAGCCCGTAGGCAAAACATCACTAAAGGATGTTAAATAATGTGATTATCGTATTAGACGATATTAGTCATGATCGCATTGATCGTATAGACTATTATGCTTGGACATAGTCCAATATCCTTAGACAAGGGGTCATAGACCACAACTGTCGTTGTCTTAAGGGACAACAAGTATAGCCCGTAGGCACTTCATCACTAATGGATGTTTATATTATGATCATCATATTGATGATACTTGTCATGATCTAATTCGATCATATAGACTTTAAGGCTTGGACAGAGTCCGAATACCTTGACGGATGAGGTGGCTTCTCAAGTCACACGGCCAGGAGTGTTAACATGTTTTTAGATGTTAACAAGGATTAATTGTCTTAAGAGGGTTTTACCTTCATAGCATGCCTGTATTGACATATTGGCTAGGTTATACCATTAAGAAGAACTTTTGAAATTATTTAGCAGATCGATAAAGTTCGATTCAAATTGATACTAATGGTTGATAAAGGACGAAATGAGTACCTATATAAAATTTTCAAAACTTTCAATAAATCATTAGGAAATTTACCATAGTGCCTTAAATAGGACTTTTAGTATCATATTTGTCCATAGAGGACTTAAAAGGAAATTATAAGTCCGTATAGGGACTATAAAATATCATAAGTCCGTATAGGGACTATATTAAAACAGTTTGCCCATGAAGGGACTATAACGAAATGTCATGCCTACAAAGAGGTTATAATGAAATATCATGTCCACTAAGGGACTATAATGAAATCTCGTGCTCCCCGAAGGGATTTTAATGAAATAACGTGTCCATAAAAAGGACTATATTGGTACAGCATGCGCACAAAAGACTTTTGCTGAACAGATGCCCTCACAGGGACTTAAATTTAAAATATGTTCATTAGGGAATTATAATAAACCAACGTCCGCACAGGGACTATATAGGAAAGGTAGGTCCTAATAGGGACTTTGAAGTGATACTAGTCCATGTGGGAACTGAAAGGAAAATATAAGTCCATATAAGGACTATAAGGTATGTCAACCTTGGAACTATAGTGAAACGACATGTCCTCGAAAGGACCATGATGAATTATTATATTTGCCAGGGGGCTTTAATGAAATAACATGTCTACAAAATATCTTTAATGAAATAATCATGTTTACAAAAGATTTTATTGAATAACACGTCCATGTAAGGAATATAATGGAGTATAATGTCCATGAAATGACTATTTGAAGTATGATGCCCACGAAGGGACTATTTTGGAATAAAATGTCCTCGAAGGAACTATATTGAAATATAATGTCCTCAAAGGGACTATAATAGATAAACGTGTATATATATATATATATATGGAGTCTTATCAAAAGAGGTAAGTCTACAAGGACTATGATGAAATAATACGTCCACAAAGGACTACAATAATCAAATGCCCATACAGGGACTTAAAGGAAAATGAAATATAATAGAAGAAGGGTTTCATAATGTCTTCCTTGCTCTATTCCGATTATTTTTCTTCTTTATCTATCGTACGCGGTAGCGGTACTGAAAATCTTTAGTGAATAAAGTAAACATTTAAAAATCAGGATCCGTTGCTGAAGTAGAATCCAAAGACTCAATACTTAAGGGAATGACATGGATCACGGATTGGGTTTTGACTGATATAGTCTAAGTCCGCAGTTTCAAAACTTGGAAATAGAAAATAGGGATCAAGAACATCCACAAGTATTATCTTCAATATGGGAGCCTCAGGGATCTCCTGGTATGGACTCCAGTGGTACAGACTTCAAGATTTGAGCCTCAGGGACCTCCGGTATGGATTTCTGAAGTCTGATTAAGAGTTCAAATAGGTTTGGTGTTGGGAATAGGTCCATAAAAGTCTTTTCTTCAGCCGGTCGCATGCTTATCCTAGTCGTGGTATGAAGCTTGGCATTTCTCGGCTTCAGACGGTAAGAATCTCCATCAACGGCTTCTTTGCTTGGCGACATATTTAAAACACTTAAAATCGAGAACAATGTTTACTTAATAAGGATGAGAGCATTCCTATGTTAAGTCTAGACTCAGAAGGTCTAAGGAATATGCTACTGTGTCATTTGAGATTAAACACTAAAGGTAAATGTTTAATTCACTCAAACGTTGGCTCTGATACCAACCTGTCATACCCCGATATTTACAGCTCAACCCGGTGGGGAGTATCGTGACGTAAGATTGATATCGTCATAGTCAAACATACACAGAATAGCACAGCGGAAGTCTTGGAATATAAAATATTATTACAAACCCAATTGTCAGAAAATACTGAAGAGACAATTACATTCGAGCTTGCGATATTAAATCCACAGGCGGATCATATTAAAATGTACAAAATGAAGTTTAGCAGACTTTAAGGCATCCTAAGGATTTGCAAGATCCTTCATTGACACCAAGGAGCTTCCAGCCAATTACGTATAGTACCTGCCACTTAGTCTTTTGAAAATACGTCAGTTTACACTGGTAAATACAATTAACTGACTCTTTTGAAAAGTATTTATAAAATTTGTTTGGATCACAAGGCATAAAATCTTTTATAACTTGGGACAATTATTTAAAATAATCTTGTATACAGATTTACATGTTTGTCGTACGTTCAGGGCCCGGAATAGAAGAGTCGAATCATGATTAATTAACACACCACTAATATAGTCCACAAGGAGTTAACCTCACGTGTGGATTATATTTTATATCTTAATTCCCTTTTGGGGAAAAGAATCCGTATTGCAACTGTCAGGTGTATGCCTACACCCCGTGCTTAGGTCGTGGCCATTTGCATTTAAATGATGCCAAGGATATCCAAGACACGGTCATTAACCCCCAAATGCTTTGTATCAAACAAGACAGATTAAAACGGGTTATCTCAATGATTTAACCACTAATCGATTAAATATTCAACACCCGACCAAGCGGTAATAATTTACCGTATCCCAAGCTCGTATAAGGGAAAATAAGTGAAAAGTATTTACCTGAGCTAAAAATGTAAATTATACTCAGCCGTATATTCTAATCAGCAAGTGTAGGTAGCTTTTACTGGGCTCCTAATCTGGAACGAAGTTTTTAATAACCTATTAGATTCCTAACGGGTCTTATTTAAGTTGTAACTTAGACCGGTTAGTTTTAAAGAAAAGTTTACGGTACGAAACACGAGATTAAGCGATGACCGGATTGAAATGTGATTTAGACCCAACAAGTATGAAGACTTGTATAAAATGGGTAAACTAAATACATTTTAGATTTTGAAACAAAAATGATAAGGTTTGACCCGTTTCGGCTAATTTATGCAGACTAGTTACATAAACCGTACCGAACGCGTATAAGCATAACGGGTAACCGGATGAGTCATGTACAAGTTTCATAAGTTATTATGCTTAAAATATGTTGTGGTATCAGTAGGATATCTTCAATTATGCCCAAAACGAATTTAAAACCAATTTAAGCCCCGAAAGGGTATTTTGGTCATTTTAAAGTTTATAAAAGAGGTTTAATAGCAAACTGAGGTTCTGGTCTAAAATATTCAGTAAAAATATTTATTTTATCAAGTTACATCAGTAAGATATCACACATATGTTAGGTTTATCATTTATGGCCAAACTATGCACCGTAGGGGCATTTTGGTTATTTCACATATGCTTTTAAGGTCAAATTTGGAAATCTGAGTTCAAGACTTATACTTACTGTTAAAGTATAAAAAATTATTTTTAAAATCAGTAGGTAACAAGTCTTAGGCATTAAATATGGTTTTAAACCATAGTATGCGCTTAATTAACTTAAAAGTCGGTAATTGGCGATATTCAAGATGTTTGTAAAATTCTGAAGTTTTGATCAGTCTCAAATGCTTAAAATATTCTATTTAATATATAACATCAGTAGGGAAAAGGTTTGACATGCAAATGATGTGTAAAACTCATTTTATTAATGAAAAGGGCATTATCGTCAATTACCGAGCTCATGCAAGAACTCTATCTTATGGTCAGTATAAAATTCGACAAAAATTTCCAAAATTCCCTAAAAATGATATCAAAACAGTAGGTAATGAGTTTGGTGCCAAAATTTGGGTTTAAATATGATTTATGCTAAAAATGTCATTTAATTAACAAAAAGTTTCATTTTACGCTATCTTGCATAACTTTTGATTAGGACCAGAAACTGATGTCAAATTTTATGGACATACTTATATATCAGTAATAAAGCTTTTTGTCCTCTCACATTTTCAAAAATCTCGTTTTTATAATATAAGGGCATAATAGTCAACTTTTAAGCAATAGTAAACTGCCATTTTGGTCCATGTGGTTTGGGCACTTTTGCCATTTTAGTCCAAATCTCAAACTTTTTAAATTTGGGTCCCTGTGGTTTCACTTTTATTGCCATTTTAGTCCAAAATCCAAAAAACCCCTATTTTGACTGTTGAAAGCTGATTGTTTTGTCCTTTTGTTCAGGGGAATTTTGGTCATTTTAATTTTATTGTAACATATACAAAATCCCAAACACCCCTAAATCTCTGCACTTCCTCTCTCTCTAAACACCCCTTTCTCTCTCTCTCTTCTCTCTCTCTAATTCATCATTTCTTTTCTTCAATTTGTTGATCTCAGCCGTATGTGAAACATCAGCAGCTTTTAACTTCTCGATCTTAGCAGCTTGAGCAGTTGTAGTATCCTCATCATTCTCGCAATCCCAAAATTACCCGACCCAATATCCCTAACCAACTCAGATAGATCACTATCATTCTCTCAGTACTCTTCCACCACCAGTCTACCACCATCACCATCAACCTACCACCCATAAAACCAACCTGCAACCACCACCTGTCGCCCCTTCGTCAACAACATCTCAAAAATGTCAAAACCCTAACCCTCCACCAGATCTGCAACCACCATTGTGTTGAGATGGAGAACCACCACCAGTTGTTTATGTCAGTGTTGAGTGTTGGATTAGGAGTAGGAGTTGGAATCGGGATGGGGAAGACGGTGAGTAGGTGGACCAGTGGCGGTGAGAATCGTCGGGGATGGAGCGAAAGATGCTGGGCCTCTTCAACACCACCGCCTCCACCACCATTTGGGCCTCTACAAATCGCCGGAGCGTTTACAGCAGAGATGACGGCGGTGGTGCCGGCAGTGTCTGTGATAGAGAGGTTGAAACTGTGTTGTTATCGGTTTGTGAGGGGTTAGGGTTTTGGTGGAGGTTGTGTGAAGCTTGTTTGAGAGTTTTGAGGATGTGGAGGAAGATGAACTGCTGTTAGGGTTTTTTGGGGAAGACAATGGCTAAATGGGGGGTATAAAGGAATTAAATGAGTATAATTAATTTAATGATTTAACTGTTATAAAAAACTAGACGATTATACCCCTGAACAAAAAGACAAAACTACCAGCTTTTAATAGTGAAATAGGAGGTAATTTGAATTTTGGACTAAAATGGCAACAAAAGTGAAACCACATGGACCCAGATTTAAAAAGTTTGAGATTTAGACTAAAATGGCAAAAGTGCCCAAACCACAAGGACCAAAATGGCAGTTTACTCTTTAAGCAAATAACGAAACATGCAATGTACTATTATTTCTAAGGGACCATGAAGTATAACCTTAGAGGGTTATTCTAACATATAACATGGTCACAAAGGAACCCTAAGGCATAACTAAACTAAGCTAATTCGGGTCAGAACTAAAACTCAAAGCAAAAGTCTACTTTTGCGACTTTCGGTTGCGAACCGAGCCTAAACTCAGAATTGTCGGGTTGAACATGCCTAGACATGTTCAATTAATATTTACCAAGTTATTAAAGTGATAAAACTTATTTTATAGCTTCTCCATCACTAGTTATGAATTTTATTTAAAAACTGACTCGTTTGACTTTTATTTTAATTACTTTGACCCGACAATTAACTAAGTAAACGCGATAATTAGGAAGTGCCCTTTTGAGGGATTATCACCTACCTAATTACGATCACATAGTCATGTTCGTTGCGAACGATGGCTTGACCGTTTACGGTCTAGCTAAAAGTCAAAGCGTTTATCGTAAACGTTTGAATTTTTGGCTTTTTAAGCCAAATAAAATAAACTAGTCACGAAAGGACACTTACATAAGGTCCTATGGACTGAAAGGAGGTTCCCAAAAAGTTCAGGATCCTCTTGGAGTTGAGATATATGCAGATTGGAGAATTGGTGCAATGAAATGGATGAAAGAAACCACCTATTTATAGTTTTTGAAGAGTTTTGGATGATTGACAAGTGTTTCAAGGGGTTTGTGAGATCTTAACAGGTGTAAAACCAGTTTCTAAATCAGTTAACATGTCCATGGTTTTATAAAAATCGTTTGGTTGTGAGTAGAAAACAATTAAACATCAAAAACCATCAAAAAACAAATCTGGCTGCTGCTGATGATAGGTCGCGGCCTGCGAAGGCCCAGCCCCAAAAGTTTGGCAGAATTGCAGTTTTGGTCCCTGTCTTCTATTTCACGCGCGAGAATCATTATAACAGCTGGGTTTTTTTTGTTGTAGGTGACCCGAAAAGGGGGCAGCCCAATGGGCTCGCGGCTCGTGACACACGTCGGGTCCAGAATGTAGTTTGGGGGTATGGCAGGAAAGGTCCTTATAAGTTTTTATGCACAAACAACTTTCCAAAGTTGACGTCTTTGGTACATTATGTTAAAATTCTTATGAAATGTTATAATATGGTAGAAAAATTCTAATGGCCAACCTACGCGCATTTGGTAGTACGACCAAGCATAGCGGAGTTTCCGGTTCAATCAAAGGCCTCTCAAAGGCGTAGTTTCGCAAGTCGCCGCTTTTAGTCCCTTAATCGCACAAAGTAGCGCGTAATATCGTTTAACAATATCTAAGCCTTTCGTGGCCCATATTGAGTATTCCCAAGCATGTGTTTAAATATTACGATGCTCCCGTTTGCTTAAATGGTCACCCAAAGGCGTAGATTTAAAAGTTGACGCTTTTGGTCCCTCTAACGCGCAAAACTTGCGCATATTATCATTTTATTGCGTCAAAGCCCTAGGTAGCCAATAATAGGCATTCTTAAGAGTATGATTGCACTTCATAATACTTCGGGTTTGTTAAAAGGTCACTCAGAGGTAAGAATTAACATGTTGACGCTTTCGACCCTTCAACGCGCAAACTTTCAAATAATTATGCAAACGGCTCCTCTCGGCCAACAAGTGGCTCATTTGTAAATACGAATACCGTGTAATGTCATTCAGAGGCTTAGTTTAAGCATGTTAACACTTTTAATCCTTCTATATTCAAAGTTTTTGATTTTTCACAAAATTAGTCCCTCATAGTCAACGTTTGACTTCATTAGGGTTTAGTACACGTGTCGATACATCATTGGACGTGATTTTTTGAGGTGTTACAAAGGAAGTCTGACTTATGAAACTACTATCCAAATGTAGATCAATGGATCCAACATCTGTAGTAACTGCTCCACTTGAACTACCAACTAGAATTTTAGGAAATTCTAGTGGTGTATCCTCCTCAGTTGTTTCTGTGAACCGTTTCGACCCGTACTTTCGACCCGTATCGTTTCAACACATATCGTTTTGACGTGAACCGTTTCGACGCGAACCGTTTTGACCTGTACCGTTTCGACCAGTACCGTTTCGAACCGAACCGTTTCGACCCATATCGTTTCGACCCGTACTGTTTTGAATTAAACCGTTTCGCCGTTTCGACTCGAACCGTTTCGACCAGCACCATTTAGACGCGAACCGTTTTGACCCGTATCGTTTCGACCAGTACCGTTTCGAACCGAACCGTTTTGACCCGTACCGTTTCGACCAGTACCGTTTCGACGCGAACCATTTTGACCCGTACCGTTTCAACCCGTACCGATTCGAATCGAACCGTTTCGCCATTTCGACGCGAACCGTTTCGACTCGTACTGTTTCAAATCGAACCGTTTTGACCCATACCGTTTTGACAAGTACCGTTTCGACTCGAAATGCTTCGACCCGAACCGTTTCGATGCGAACCGTTTTGACCCGTACCGTACCGTTTCGACCCGAACTGGTGGTTGTGGGTGCCGGGGTGATGGATTCCAATTCATTTTACAAACAAACACAACAAAAATGGAATTGAGATTCAAATTCCAACAATTTCCAATTCCAATTGGAATGTTTAAATTCCAAATCCAATTCCTTCAAATTCTAATTTCTTTACAAATTCAATTCCAATTCCAAATCATTCCGCGAACCAAATGCCCCCTAAGGTGTATTATACTTATTTTACATTCATTAAACGAGAAAAGCTAACCTCTATCCAAGTGAAGGATCACTATCGTGGCAAGTTTATGAAAAGTAAGGGTCAAAGTTTGGGGCCAAATATGTAGAAATGGTAAACCAATATTAACCATTTGAACTCTTAGAAAAACTAAAATATATTTATCATTTTAAACAGCATAAAACAAAAATAAAAAGATAAGAAATAGGGACGAGCTCGTAACCAGGAAAATCATCAAATATGAGTACTGGTACGGTACCCGTATTTTAAGGTAATTTCGATAAAATACAGGTATTGTATCGAAGCGAAAGTACCGATACCGAAAATGTTAAAAAATAAATACCGAATCGATACCGAAAATAATTCAATAAAGAAAATTCGGTAGGAGTGCCCGGTAGCCATATATGAAATAGGGGTGTTAAGAATTCGTTTTGAATTCGAAAAATTCAAAATTCGTTTAAATTCGATTCGATTATCAAGAATTCGTTTCGATAAAAAGAATTCGAAATCGATTCAATTTAAGTCAAGTAAATCGAATACGAATTTATAATTTCAAATTTGATTCGAAATTTAAATAAAAATTATACATTTTTATTTATTATTTATATATATAATGCATAGAGTTAATTACACAGATGGACCATGTGGTTTATAGCCAGTTTCACCTTTGGGTACTAACTTTTTTATAACAGGTTTAGGTTTTATGGTTTCAATTTTGTAACACCTTTGGGTACTAACACCAAAATTATCAATATATTGACTAATCCATTTTTTAAAATTTTATCAATGTAACACATTTGGGTACTAACACCTAATTTTATTTAAGTTTAAATCCATTTTACAAAATCTTTTTTTTTTATTTTCATCTTTTTATTATATCTCTTAATTAACATAAAAATTATTTATTATTTTATTTTTTAAATATTTATATATAATTTTTTTAAAGATGATAAATAATTTAGCACGATAGAAGTTGCTCAAAATCTTAAATAATTAAAAATTCAATTGGTATAATAATAGTTGGTAATGTGCACGTAAATTATTATTAACATATTAGGTTAAAACTCCGTGTATTACACGTGTTTAATGTATAAAACTTAGTTTTAATTTTTGTAATTTTAAATATATGGGATTAAATAATATAAAACCAATAACAATAATAATAAAAGACTGTATCTCATCGTAACTAAAGTGTTTCCTAAGCATATAGATACACAAATAAAATAGAGACGTTGTTAGTGCATACATCTGTCGTCTTCGTCTTATGTCGAGTCTCAGTTCCGTTGCGGATTTGGTCAAGAATGATGTCATCATTCTCCATGATGACATCACATATATGACATCACATGATGACATCAGCACATGAAATGGATAGTCAAATCAGAAGCTTATTACATAAGAAGACAAAATGGATGTTAAAATAGGATATTCATGTTTTGTTCGCTTGAAAAGTTAGTTGTTCTGTTCGCTTGAACATGCATGCCCGCTTGAATGTGTGACCGCTTGAACATGTTCATGTAGTTTCAAGCGGTCAGGCTTAGCCTATATATATGTATTATATGTGTCATTTGAAGCGGACAGGCAGGAGAGAATAGAATTGATACCGAGGTGCTGCCGGTATTTTTTCTGATTGTAATCACTGTTAATTGAATATACAAGACGTTTAAAGTGATTACCAAGCTGTTTCGAAGTCAGTTTCTTATTTTCCGCATCTGAAACTGATAAAATCTCTTCTGAACGACTCGTTTGGGTCTCAAATCGATCCTACAAGTGGTATTAGAGCTCAGGAGGAAGAGATCTTGCCAAAACAGCTCGTTTTTGTCACTTTTTCTGATTTCTACACCATTCTTTTTCAAACTTCAAAATTTTCACGGTTAAAATAGGCTCAAATTCACACATCTTGTGCGTAATCATGTATTAACAAATCCTGGAAAGTTTCAGCACTAAAATCAACTAAAAAACTGGTTAAAATCATCTGCTCGCTTGAAATGTGTTCGAACTTGCTGACGTCATTGATTTTTCAAGCGAACTAAGGGTATTGAGTCCGCTTGAAACTATCTGCTCGCTTGAAGTAGTCTGCTCGCTTGAAAACTACCGTCTGCTTGAATTGTTCTCATTTCACGAGAAAGTTTATTGATTTGTGTGAAACATTAAAAGAAATCATGTGAAAATTCTTTGTAATCGAGAATGTCAGTAGTTGGAAAAGGATATCACATGTGTTGTGTCAGTTTGCAAGAGGTGATCAGAACTATTTGATGTGCATGTGATCAATTGATGCTTGTCGGTTAAGTGTATTGTAAGGCCCAATCAAATTAAGTTGGGTAATAGAGTTAGAGTCATAAAATTTGCATGTGATCTGATTGGTGTTGAAAGTCTTCATCGGCCCAAGTGAACAGAATTAAGTAAACAATGAATATTGTCGGCCCAATCATATTGAATTGATAATTGAAGTTGTCGGTCCGTTGTGTTGTTGTTAGCCCAAGATACAAACAATTTGGTCAAAACAAAGTTCTCGGCCCAAATCATTTTCAGGCCCATTCATTCAGTTTGCAGAATACATTAAACGAGTCCACAAATCTTCGACACGAGTCTTAGATTGTTTACGTATTCAGTTTGTTTAAACTGATCATTTGTTTTTTTGTTTCAGGTATTTTACAAGGTGATACAGCTCATTAGAGACCAGTAGTTTTTGAAACAAGAAAGTTTGTGTTTTTTTGTGAAAACGTGTTTCCGAATCATGGATATAAATTTCTTTAATATGAATAGTGAAACAATTAATAGAATACATATATTAGAGAAAGAGTTTGACTCGTTTTCAGGTTGTCCAGGAGAAAGTACAAAGACTATAATTGAGAGGTATAGCCATCTTGTTCGCTCAATGTCTGAGAAGGGTATTCAGAAAAGTCCAAATGAATGGGTTGAAAGATTGGCAAATGCCATACCTCAACAAGAGTGGGGTACATATCTTTTGGATTTAAAAATAACTGGAGAATATTCTAGATTGACAATTTGTCAATTCATTGAGAAACTTAAAGAACAGATGGAGAGAAATGCTGAGAAGAAGAAAAGTCAAAATGGAAAATCAATATTAAAGAAGAGCAAGAGTAAAGGTGTCCAAGTGGGAGAGGAACAGACTGAAGAAATTTCAGTTTTGAAAGACGAGAAGAAAGCTGATAAGAAACAGATTTTTGATTTGCAGGAAAATTATGAGAGGTTGAAATCTAAAAATGACAAACTGTTAAATGATTTGAACAGTTTGACATTAGAAAACAAGATTTTGAAAGAGAAAGAAAAGGATTTTGAAAGCAAAAAAGAAATCTTCAGAAGATGAAGATTTCTGGATAAAGCTGGAGAATAAAAATTTGAAAGCAAATGAAACAAATTTTCATGAACAGTTAAAAGTTTTAGAAAATGAAAAATTTGTTCTTGAAACTATTAAAATTAAAAATGAAAAGACAATCAAGTCTCATCTTGAACGAATATCTCAGCTTGAAAATGAAGCTGAGAACTCAAGGAACAAAATTGATGAGCTTGAAAAGAAATTGAAAGGTTTTGTGACTTCATTTGTGTTCCCCTGTCCAAAACCGATCAATTCTGTTCCAATAAGTGACAATGTCACAAATTATGACAAAGTCATAATTGAAGATTGTGATGGTACAATTGATGATGAAAATGAGGACTTTTATTCAGCAGAAGAGTCTGAGTCAGAGTCTGATGCTGAAAATGAGAAAAAGAAAATATTTTTGAAATTAAAAGAAAAGTTTCAAGAAACTGTTCCGCAATCGACTGAAAAGGGTGAATGTTCTACGCAAAAACCTTTGAAGAAGAAAGTGGAACAGAAACAAAAAGTTAAAAACTCAGAAAATGTTCAAAACAAAAATAAAAGCTCATCAGTTCAATCATCTAATCGTTATAAAAAATCAAAAAATCTGAAAAACAAAACTAAAAAATAGTTTGTGAAAAGTGGTGCAGGTTTGACCACAGTGCTCAAAAGCCAAATCCAACATACAAGAGGAATGATGATTACCACAAAGCCAAACAATGCTATGATTTGAGTGTTTGGTGTGAAAATGGTGAATGGTACGATAACAGAGTGTGTTACACTTGTGGTGTTCAAGGACACATTGCTGTTAACTGCCAGAATCGGTGGTTTGAGACTAGAAGATGCTATAATTGCCAAATCATAGGTCACATTGCCAGAGATTGCCCAATGAGATCAAACGAAAAATCGAGGGCAGAATCTCAGAAAAGGGTGATGAAATCAGTCAAAGTCAAAGAAAAGCCCAAGGAACTGAAAGTTTCAGAACAGAAAGTGAAGCTTTCTCAAGGGCAGAAAAACAGACTGAGGAAGAAGAGGAATAAAGCACGAGAGTATCTCGAAAGGATTTTGTCCTCGGATACAACTGGTAAAACAGATAAAAGTTCTGATAAATCGTCTTGCTCTCCAAAGAATGACAAGTCTAGCAAAACGGATTCATCAGATACAAATCTGAGGACTAATGTGGTGTCAAAGAAAGAGAAAGTGGTTAATCAAAAGATTAACGAAACAAAGAAAGTGAAATGTTCACTTCCTGGTGATGAATTTTTTTCTCTGGAAACAAAGGAGCCAGTTGTTGGCGATGAATCCGACTCATCAAAGTCAGACAAGCCACGTTCAGGCGATGAGTCTGGTTCGTCAAAACCAGAAAAGCCATTGGTTAAGGTAAAAAATGAGAATTCTGGTCTAACAATGGATGATGCAAATTTTCCACCATTGTTGAACAAGAATTCAAAAACACCCAAGGACAGTCAGGCTTGGGTGAATCTGTTTAAATGAAAAACCTGACTTGCCGGAGCTTCCAGGTTGGTAAGTGTGAAGCAGGTATCGGCATCTTTCTTGAGAAATTCCCTTCTGTGATATTTCGACGTTCAAGTGGATAATCAGGGACATTAAGTTGTACTTGATTTTCTACAAGTGATTGGATTGTGAAAATCGGAAAATGTTAAATTTCTACAAATGGTTTTGAAAAACAAAGTGATGAAGTTGATCCCCTAACCTACAAGTGGTTTTCATACAAACTTATTTTTCGGAAAAACCATTTTGATTAAAACAAACTTAAGTGTTTTGAAATCATAATGGGAAAATAGTTTGTTGTCAGGGGGAGTTCTGGTTGTTTATGCCAAGTGGATGGCGAATTGAAGCGATTCAGATCAGTTGTCATTTTTGTACAGTTTGTTTTCAAATTTTCCCGGAAAATCAAAATTGAAACAAATTTTGATTTTAGGGGGAGTAAAATTTAAAAAAAAATTGAAATTTTTGAAAAAGCCAAAAACATTGAAAAATTCAAAATGAGTTTTGTTGTGAAAAAAGAGGAAATGATAGTACATCAGTGGACTGTCACAGCATGCTAAAGAAATGGAATGTAAAAATGTGATAAACGGTCTCACTAAAGATGTGACAATAGGCTCAGCTAGAATAGTAGATTTGCGATAACGATACAAACATAAAGCAAAAAGCCTAGTTCTAGTGGGAAACACGGTTGAAAGCATAGTACTTAGTTTTGTCCTTCTTGACTGTGTGCCTGCTCGGTAATCGCTGATTGTCGAAAGACATAAAACTGGTTAAGTTTGTGAGCTTTCACAACTTTGCTGAAAAATCACTGTGATTGTGCATTTTATTTTGCAAAGATTTAAACTTGTTTTATTTCTTTATTTTGTTTAAGCATTGGACATCCTCTGCGTATACGTGAGTATCGACCTGGATGTTATTGCCTAAACGTTCTGCTTTATTTTCTTTGGTGTTTCGTTTAAGCTTTGGACCTCCTCTGCGTATACGGAAGTATCGACCTGGTGGTTAAAGCCTAAACAACTTCAACTTGTTTTATTTTTTTTTTATTTTGTTTAAACATTGGACTTTCTCTGCGTATACGGAAGTATCGACCTGATTGTTAATGTTTAAACATTCTGCTTTGTTTTCGCACAAATCACAGTTGATAAAGTTTAAAGGCATTACTTGGGTTAGAGTATTGCATGATGAGGGGATATGCTGAGATCATGGGGTCCATAAGAACTTAGTGCAAAATTAATATACCTTAACGTATCGGTAAGCATTTCGAAAGTTTTTAGATTGAGTTTAAGTGGATAACAATATCGTCAATCTATGTGAATCGTTTAGAACTGAAAATGTTTATAGCTTAACGGTGCTAGTGATTGGTCACATAAACTGATATGATTCTCTTACACAAACTCACAAAAATATTGTCTGTAAATATTTCTTTATTGCATTTCATTTACATTAAAAAATCCAAAAAGATTTTCGACAACTGATGTTGATGAGCTGATTTTCAAAAATTCCAAGTGCTAAACATGATGAACATGGTTGGGAGTGAGTACTTAAATGAAGGAATTTATTTTGAGAAAGAAAGTTTAATTAGTTAATCGAGATCATTAATTTGAATTTGATGTAACTATTACTAGTAAGTTTTTCTTATTGATTTAAGTGAAAACTTATGTTTTGTTGAGAATTGTGTAGGTGTTGAGCTGATCAGAGTTAAAACTAGGATTTGATTTCAAAGGCGATAACTAATTCCAGACTGAAAATCCTAGCTTGATGAAAGTGGGAGTCTGACGAGGTTAGAGCTAGAGAAAAGATCCGGTTACATGATTCTGTGAGATATTTCAGAGAGCGTTCAGGCTGATAAAGACTGAAGATACTAATTCCAGATTGCGATCCCAGTATATCGAAAGGGGGAGTCTGAAGACATCTGAGTAGAGATTGTTCGTGGGGAGTCTGCTAGAGAGAGAAGGATTTAGAGTGAGACAAGAGCTAGTACAAGATTTTGGAAGCACAAAGACTGATAAAGACTGAAGATTGTGAAGACTCGACACTTAAGACTCGTCAACATCTGAGGGGAGTCTGTTAGTGCATACATCTGTCGTCTTCGTCTTATGTCGAGTCTCAGTTTCGTTGCGGATTTGGTCAAGAATGATGTCATCATTCTCCATGATGACATCACATATATGACATCACATGATGACATCAGCACATGAAATGGATAGTCAAATCAGAAGCTTATTACACAAGAAGACAAAATGGATGTTAAAATAGGATATTCATGTTTTGTTCGCTTGAAAAGTTAGTTGTTTTGTTCGCTTGAACATGCGTGCCCGCTTGAATGTGTGACCGCTTGAACATGTTCTTGTAGTTTCAAGCGGTTAGGCTTAGCCTATATATATGTATTATATGTGTCATTTGAAGCGGACAGGCAGGAGAGACTAGAATTGATACCGAGGTGCTGCCGGTATTTTTTCTGATTGTAATCACTGTTAATTGAATATACAAGACGTTTAAAGTGATAACCAAGCTGTTTCGAAGTCAGTTTCTTATTTTCCGCATCTGAAACTGATAAAATCTCTTCTGAACGACTCGTTTGAGTCTCAAATCGATCCTACAGACGTCATGGTTTAATCACACTGTCTCAAAATATGCCAAGTAATTGATCGTAACAAACAAATCAGATTAGATTATACATTTTTATGATTTTACTACAAAATATATTAAATTAGTTGTAGTTATTTTTAAACAGTTTTTCTCGATTATGCTACATATCTTGATATATTAATTTAACTAATTTTCAGATATTATATTCGTGTGTTTTCAAGATTGCTATGGATTTTAATAGGTACTTATTATATCATTTGTTTCATTATTTAATTTATATTTTAAAGAGTTTTTATATATTCATAATATTAGTCAGATATTTATATAGTATTACTTAGTAATATTATTAATAAATAAAAAATGGAGCGGACGTTTTTTGACTTTTTTAATTTATATTTAATAAAAAAATAAATAAATAGATTTTATGTTAATTAAGAGATATAATAAAAAGATGAAAATAAAAAAAATAGATTTTGTAAAATTGATTGAAACTTAAATAAAATTAGGTATTACTACCTAAATGTTTTACATTGATAAAATTTTTAAAAATGGAAGGGTATTTTAGTCATATATTGATAATTTTGGTGTTAGTACTCAAATGTGTTACAAAATTGAAACCATAAAACCTAAACCTGTTAAAAAAAAGTTAGTACCCAAAGGTGAAACTAGCTATAAATCACAGGGTCCATCTGTGTAATTAACTCTAATGCGTATATAACTTTTATTAAGCTATACTATAAATTATTTTCAAATTTTTTCAAGTATTAAAATTACCCATTTCCAAACTCAGTGCATGACCCATAACTAAAACCTAAGTAACAAATCTATCAACAGATTTATAACCCTAAAAATATTAACCTGTAATGTGGAGTGGTTATTCCCGACTTCTCGTTTTGAATTTTAGACTTATGTTACTTTATTTTGAACTTTTTAATGCGATATCGTGCTTTATGACTACTTTAAAATTTATGTTTTATTTTGATAGTTTTTTTACATGTTTTTAAAGAATCTGAATTAAATCGATTTTATTCGAATTCGAATACGAATTGGGTTTTTTATTCGAATACGAATCTGAATCGAATTCGGTAAGTTTTATTCGAATTCGAATCAAATACAAATTTAAGAAAAATAAAAATTATTTGAATAATTTGAAAATTCGATATATGATTTTATGAACTCGCCTGATATGAAAACATGGAAAAAATGAATATATGTTTTTAAAAGACTAAGGGGCTGTTTGTTTACCTCTTAATGAGACTCTTAATAGTTCAGACCTCTTACTGGTTCAATACTTAATGGTTCAGACTGTTTGTTTCGCGAGCAGATGTATGAATGGTTCAGACATTTGTCTCTGAATGGTTAAGTACTATACAGAGTCTGAATGGTTAAGACATCTAATATAAATTGGTAAGACATTTGCCTCTGAACGATTAAGCATTATACTGGCTCTTAATGGTTCAGAACTCTTACTGATTTAGCACTTAGGGCATGTTTGGCTAAGCTTTTTGAAACAACTTATTGACTTATTGGCTTTTTGGAAAAGTCAGTATGGAGTGACTTATTGACTTATTGGCTTTTCCCCTCACATACACCCTCATTGCCAAACATCATTTTGGAG
>JARYGA010000748.1:0-29712 GCA_030545235.1 Helianthus tuberosus
TAGGAAGCTTTGATGTCATAGTAGGCATGGACTTTCTTCGCGAAAACCATGCCGAAGTTGTGTGCTTCGATAAAATGATTCGTTTTTCCCTCGCCAACGGGGATTCATTGTGCGTCTATGGAGATACTACTTCGAAGGGTCTCAAACTTATATCATGCCTACAAGCCAGCAAGTATCTCCGTAAGGAGTACAGGGCCTTCTTGGCTCATGTCGTAGCAGCGGAGAAGGAAAAGAAAGAGAAGAAGAAAGTGAAGGACGTTCCAGTGGTTCGAGAATTTCCTCGAGTCTTTCCCGAGGATCTTCCCGGACTACCTCCAAAGCGTGATATCGATTTTCGCATTGACCTTATTCCCGGAGCGAATCCTATTGCCAGAGCTCCCTACCGACTTGCGCCGTCCGAAATGCGTGAACTCTCAACCCAACTCCAGGAATTGCTTGAAAAAGGCTTTATTCGCCCGAGCACCTCTCCGTGGGGCGCACCAGTCCTTTTCGTCAAAAAGAAGGATGGGACGTTCCGGATGTGCATCGATTACCGGGAATTGAATAAGTTGACTATCAAAAATCGCTATCCTCTGCCTCGAATCGACGATTTGTTCGATCAACTACAGGGCGCTACGTGCTTCTCGAAGATCGATCTGCGTTCCGGATATCACCAGCTGCGTATACAGGAGGAGGACATTCCCAAAACAGCGTTTCGCACTCGTTACGGCCATTATGAATTCGTTGTCATGCCTTTTGGCCTAACCAATGCACCAGCCGTTTTCATGGATCTGATGAATCGAGTGTGTAAACCGTATCTTGACCGTTTCGTCATCGTGTTCATCGACGATGTCTTGATCTATTCCAAAACGAGATCCGAACACGCGCAGCATCTACGTTTGGTTCTCGAGTTACTTCAGGGAAACCAACTCTACGCCAAATTCTCCAAGTGCGAATTTTGGCTGGGGGAGGTTCAATTTCTGGGTCACATCGTAAATAGTCAGGGCATTCACGTCGATCCTGCGAAGATTGAAGCTGTTAAGAGCTGGGTTACGCCTAAGAACCCGACTGAAGTCCGTTCCTTTCTCGGACTGGCGGGCTATTATCGACGATTCATCGAAGGATTCTCGAAGATTGCTGTACCACTCACTTCTCTCACTCATAAAGACCAGCCCTTTTTCTGGGGAACCAAACAAGAGTCTGCCTTTCGAACCCTCAAATACATGCTTTGCAATGCTCCTGTTCTCACGCTACCCGACGGAAACGATAATTTCATTGTCTACTGTGATGCTTCTAACCTTGGTCTCGGTTGTGTCTTAATGCAACGAGACAAGGTTATTGCTTACGCATCCCGTCAGCTCAAAATCCACGAGAAGAACTATACAACCCACGATCTCGAGCTAGGCGCAGTTGTCTTTGCATTAAAGATTTGGCGACACTACCTGTATGGCACCAAGTGTACGATCTTCACCGATCATAAGAGCCTACAACACATCTTTAATCAGAGGGAACTAAATATGCGTCAACGCCGATGGGTAGAGCTTCTCAACGACTACGACTGCGAGATTCGTTATCACCCAGGCAAGGCAAATGTTGTTGCCGACGCACTTAGCAGACGGAGTTATCTGCTTAGCACTCGAAATGTTCAAGCTCAGCACAATCTCGAAGCTCTTATTCGCGACGCCCAGCATGCATGTTTCAACGAGCGCACCCTGAAGAAAGAGAGAATCTACCACGACGGAGCCCAACTGGTGAGCAAATCAAACGGGATATTCCATTTCCTAGACAAAATCTGGATTCCCAAGCGAACCAACCTGCGACAAATCATCATGGACGAAGCCCACAAATCCCGATACTCTATTCATCCCGGTGCTGACAAAATGTATCATGACCTTCGATATAGGTACTGGTGGCCGGGTATGAAGCGGGATATCGCTCTCTACGTCGGAAGATGCCTAACCTGTGCTCGAGTCAAGGCCGAACATCAACGACCCTCTGGCTTGCTCGAACAACCTCCAATCCCCATGTGGAAGTGGGAGAGCATAGCTATGGATTTCGTAACCAAGCTTCCAACCACGTCATCAGGTCACGACAGCATTTGGGTTATCATTGACCGTTTGACCAAATCAGCCCACTTTCTGCCAATACGAGAGGACTACAAGGTGGAACGATTAGCCCGAATCTACACCGACGAGATCATTTGTCGACATGGGACGCCTCGTGACATCATCTCTGACCGTGATGCTCGATTCACTTCGCGATTGTGGGGAACGTTTCAAATGGCACTAGGTACGACGCTTAATCTAAGTACCGCGTTCCACCCACAAACTGACGGTCAGAGCGAAAGAACGATTCGCACGCTCGAAGACATGCTCCGTTCATGTGTTCTAGATTTTGGTGGTAATTGGGATAGACACCTTCCGTTAGTCGAATTCTCGTACAACAACAGCTACCAGGCTAGCATCCAGATGGCTCCTTTCGAAGCCTTATACGGAAGAAGATGTCGATCGCCTATTGTGTGGCACGAGATCGGTCACTCGCAACTAACCGGTCCGGAACTACTACAAGAAACGACAGACAAAATCTTCCAAATTCGGGACAACTTAGCGAAGGCTCGAGATAGACAGAAGCTTCTCGCCGATAAAAAGCGCAAGCACCGTGAGTATGGCATTGGTGACTACGTACTCCTAAAGGTATCACCTTGGAGGGGTGTAGTCCGATTTGGCAAAAAGGGGAAACTTGCGCCTCGGTATGTGGGACCTTTTAAGATTCTGGAAAGGATCGGAAAAGTCGCCTACAGACTCGAATTACCGGAAGAACTTAACAATGTCCATCCGATCTTCCACGTGTCAAACCTCCGAAAGACCATCTACGAACCAGCCGTACATGTTCCTCTAGATGATTTACGAGTGAACGAAACATTGCACTTCGTGGAAAAGCCTGTCGAAATCATGGATCGCCAAACCAAAGAACTCAGGCGCTCACGCATTCCCATTGTGAAAGTCCAGTGGGAAGGCAAACAAGGCGCGGAGTTCACTTGGGAACTCGAAAGCGACATGAAGGCAAAGTATCCACAGCTGTTTAACGAAGAAGTAACGTCCAGCTAAGTAAGGCAAGGTGGCAATATTGTAAAAAGAGAGTATTCGAGAGAGATTTCAGAGAATTTGAAATATGATAATATGTATGGAAGCCAACAGAAACCGCCGAAACTACTGAAGATTGAATGTTGTAAATGAGAGAAACTAGAGAGAGAAAGCTCTTGTCCGTTATCCGATCAATCAATAGAATCACGTCTTTAGTACATTCTTGTGCATCGATCCCACTCGTGCACAAATTCCGCACGTCGTACGAGTCGGATCGCAACCGAAGCGAATTCAAACTAGAACCCACAATGATCAAGGTTTTGAAAGAAAAAGAAAAAGGATTTTGAAAATGAAAAATCAAAGATTGAAAAAGATTT
Source organism: Helianthus tuberosus (assembly GCA_030545235.1). Taxonomy (NCBI): domain Eukaryota; kingdom Viridiplantae; phylum Streptophyta; class Magnoliopsida; order Asterales; family Asteraceae; genus Helianthus; species Helianthus tuberosus. The sequence goes on from JARYGA010000748.1 coordinate 3,440, forward strand.
CTCTCGAACGAGTTCATAGGCTTTTAAATCAGCCGATTTTAACCGTAAAATCCTGGTTAATTTGGCGATTCTCCACACGTGATTCACGAATTTGTTACAGCTTCCGGCTTAATTTCGGGACGAAATTTCCTAAACAAGGGGAGGCTGTAACACCCCGTGTTTTCACGAGTGAAAGTCAAAGTCAAGGTCAAAGTCAACGACCGATTTCGCGCGACGTGACTTGTAGAATTGTTTCTATTATATTTAGATTATGTGGAGTAAATGTTGTACATTACAATAATCAAGCCTCACCAATCATATTTCGATCGATCTACGACTGTGAACGATAGGAAGTAACAATGCGATAAAGTTAATCAAGCAAGCTAATCAAATCGACACCAAAATCGTAACTCAAATTTCGTATTTTATTTGTCAGTTATACGTGTGTGTGTGCCTTACGTGTTACTTGTGCATGTTCATTTTATGTTGTGTGGTGATAATCAAGCGAACTCAATCGAACTCGAAGTCTAACTCGAATATGATCGAACCCGAACCCGAATCCCGAATCGAACCGTATAAGAAGTAGTTGGGACTGAAAGTAATTTGAATTAGGAAACCCTATCAAACCGCTCGTAAATCCGAGCCGAATCAATATCGCATCGAGCTCGCCCAAGGTGGTGGCATCCGCACGGATGGCCCATCCGCACGGATGGCCAATCCGCACGGATTGCCAGTCCGCACGGATGGCCAGCCCGCGCGGATAACCTGCCCGGGTGCGTGCCATGCGCACGGCTCACCCCCTTTCCCTTTTTGGCATCCTATAAATACACGGGTCACTCTCCACTTTTTCTACTTTTGGCAAGTGACGTCCGAACCACACGCATTCTTCACCTTTTTCCCAGACTTCTCTCAATCCAGGTAAGATCTCGCACTGATTCTTGTACATCTTTAATCACTACACGATTCTACACACTTCTATCTTTCGAATCTTCAATTCTAACCATGAAATCATCCGGATTTGAGGTAATCATGGGTGACGTCATCATGAAGTTCGTAAGAACTTCATGCTTGGCCTCATTCCACCAAAAATATCTCAGATCTAAACGATTTCTACACGTTTTTACAATAATTCCACCTAGATCTAAACTTTTCTAAGGATAAAAGAGTTGAAAGAAATAAATCTAATGTTCTCTCCTTCTTTTACCCTTAAAACCGGTACAAATCCGATCAGTCCTAGTGTTTTGCTCGTCAATAGTGATACCCTAGTTCCAGATCTGGAGTTGTACCCTAGACAACTAATTTCGGGGTTAACCGGGACGACCGTTCTGAGTCGCCGGCAGGCCGAGTTAGGGTGGTTCCTAACCGGTCTAGTCACGCGGGTGAGAACACAACTCCAAGTGGTTGCCACGTAATCAGAACGTCTCGATAAACGACAACAGAAACCAAGTGTAGACGAATGGAACAACCAGAGCAGTTGTCCGCACGGACAGGCTACCCGCACGGACAAGCTGTGCGCACGGGTTACCATCCGCACGCACAGGTCATACGCACGGGTTGCCACCCGCACGGACTACCCTTGGGACCCACTTTCCAAGCGAGGTTTGAGTATCGACGAACGAGCAATCCGGACGGACGACCTCTGAATGGATTACTCATCGGATCATGAGATACTAAGGCCTTAAAATGAAAATCGAGCAAACCCCACCCACACGGCCAAGCCGTGCGCACGGACAGGCTATCCGGACGGATTGACTCTGCCCGCGCGCACAGGCTGTCCGCACGGACTACCATACGCACGGACCACCGTCCGCGCGGCCGGCTTGAAAGGTAGAAACACTTTGGTGTTTTCTAATTGCTACAACGAAAACTCCAAAGCACAAGCCATCATACACAAACACATCTTAGGAAGAAACAATCCACTTGGACGTTTATCCACACAAGCAATCTAACCGTACGGGTAAGTCGTCCGCACGTATAACTCGTCCGCACGGGTTGCTACCCGCACGGACAGTCACACGCACGGATGACCTATCCGGATGGAACACCATCCGCACGCATCACCATCTGTACGGGTAGGTCATGCGCACGGATGACCCCTATTCACGGACAACTAAACCGCACGATCAGTCATCCTACCCACTCTCGCTTGTACTGTTTTACGCGTCACTTATCGTTACGTTATCGAATCTATTCAGGCTAATCGTACTCGCTGTAAAGCGCTCCCTTCAATCCATATCGCTGTGAGTATACTCGAACCCTTTTTGCTTTAGCACTTTTGGGTGTTACATACGTTACAACTATTCAAACTACAACTATCACACTACTCAAGCTATTTTAACGCTTAACCATTATCGCATGTTATACGTGGCTTATGAATGCTTGTTTGTTATGTTTACACATGGAATGCTGTCTACCTGCCTTAGCAATGATAGTACTATAGTTTGGACTCAGCACCCGTTTCCACGGGGGTTGTTAAGGATCTTTTACTTGCATGGATTACAGTGGTAAACATGTATTGCGAACTGCCTCGAGCAGTCAACCCGCAGTCATTGGTATCGATGGATCTATGTCGATAACTAACGTGCTTCATTTCACTATGTGTACGTGCTGGTTATGCGTAAACGAATTCAAACTCTATATGCTATTATCAAACTTGTATGCTCACCTTTACATTTTGTGTATTGACTTTATTTTAACGTATGTGACAGGTGCCTAGGTTGTTTATATGCTTCTCGGGCTGTGATGAAATCGAAGCTAGGAACTGGAGTCCTAGAAACCAACGAATAAATTAGTTATGTTTAAATCTGAGTTGTCGGGACAGAATATTTGTTTAGATTTTGTCTGTAATAACTTGTTTTGCTATTTGAGACATGGTATGGGACATGTTAACTTAAATTGAATGGTAATGATAGTTGTTATGGAAACTTCTGGACAATCTGTTTCGCTCAGTGCCGCGCCCCGATGATTCCGCCATCGGTTGGGGTGTGACATAAAATTCAAGACTTCTAAGTCTTCGGCTTATTACCCTTTATACCAAACTTTGACCCGGTTATGCATTTTATCAAACAAACGTATTTATTTGATTCCTATATTTCATACACTTCATCAAATAATTGTGATATACCATATTAGGTTCTAATCAAAGGTTTATTACACAAATTAAACCCGTTTTCACTAGTATGCTTATTTTGACCCGTTAAGGATATTTTAAGCACTTTTAAGCTCAATTTCGCTTTCATTCTAATCTAGCGTTGTAACCTATATCTCTTGTCTAGTACTCTTCCATCACAACCTAAATGTGTGTTGGATTTTAAGTAGATATCTATGTGTTCCGAATTTATACTTCTTGAACTATCATTTTACGGCAAAGACTCATATGGAGTCTTTTGGCCCAAGAATTACATCTTTCACTACCCGTACTCGTTCTAAACTTTTGTTTAATCAATAGACTCCTTTCCAAACAACCTCTAAGAGTTGTTTGTTCAATTTAGCCTACAAGGGCGTTTTGGTCGATTTTGGTCCTTCTTTTACAATGAAGGGATATCACCAATTATTTGACCAAATTAGCACTTTTACATACATCATAAATAAGCGTACCTGGCTCGGATCAACAAATAGACCCGATTTTAACACCTTGCTTTATATTCGCTAATTAAGAACGATGCGAATATCCATTGGATATCTATTCCTGCAAGCATATGACTCGACAAAAGAATCATTAGTCTATATAGTCAAAAGGTGTTGTCTACACCTTTTGACCTGTTTGGCCGAATTGACCATTTATCTTTGCGAAATGATATTTATTATCATCTCCTCTACATGACTCTTCCCGTTTAACACCATACGGAAATTTTAAATATAAACCGTGTATTTCTTTCGACATAATATGACCAATTTATCGATTTACTTCTTTTTAACCATTATTATGGTTTCTATCATCTTTGGTTATCTTGTTCCGTTCGACTACACGACGGAATATCATATTTCAATTGTTTAGATATCTCGTTCATAATTTATATGATAAGAAAACATTCCACAATTTAAGACTAGTGTAAGCTATACTTACATTGCATCCGAATTACGCTTTTCCTTCATACTTGCTTCGTTTGACCCGCTTCTTTTCCAAGCCTCCACCTAGCTTGTCAAGCGTCAAATTATCATCATAATTCGTAAGACGGTTATATTAGTCATCATTAATTATGACTATTCCATCTTACATATTTTCTTTCACAATTACCATTCGATCTTATTAATGGTCGGTTTGACTATTTAAAAGTCAAACCACCAATTAACACATATGATTGCACTATCAAGTTCACAAGACTCAATTAGGCACATTATCAACACTTAGTTCTCATTTAGGCATTTTAACAAACACCTAATGTGCATAAATTTACATATTTACTAACTAGTTCCTAACTAGTTATTTTTACCAAGATTAACATCAAAATCACCACTTAGTGAACATCATCTTTTGAGGTGACAAATTAACTAACATATCATCAAATTCCTACCTCAAGTAATGATAAATCAACATGTAAATTTCAGTCATTATAAGCATATACCCATTTTGATCATCAAAATCATGGTTTAACTCTTATGTCTAGACCCACTTCTAGTTACTTATGAACTCTTAACAAAATCTCTAATTTGCTCAAGTAGTTCATTCTTATGAGTTAGTATGATGTTTATAAACACCATTAGAACATCAATTTCATCAATTCTACCAAAACCCACTTAGCTCATAGTAGGGTAATTATCAAATCCCTTGTTTGACAACAATTCATCAAGATTTCTACTAGGGTTTGCTTCTAAACCAAGATATAATCAAAATAACACTCATAGATTTAACATTCATTCCAGAATTTCGATTATGATTGTTCATCATAATCTCAAAGTATCACCAAATCTGAAAATTCGACATACCTTGTGATCCCCACGACTAGGTGATCATTTATATGCGTTCATGCATCGATTTGGGTCTTGATTTGAGCTTCAATTTGTTGATTTGTTGAAGTTAGGGTTTTGGCTCCCCTTGGAGCCTTCTCCTGGTCGTTCACGAACACACCAGGTGTGTGTGTGTTTTGTTTTTGATTTTAGTAAATAATCTTTTAGATTTTTCCACCTTTGGCCCCTCAAGTTTTGTTATCTATCAAGTAGGATATAACCTACTTATTTACAATCCATATTCCCTCTTATTAACCGGGTCAAACATTCCTAGTTAGCTTAGCGGGTTCGGGAATATTTACGACTAAGCTTATTTTAGGTCCCGTCAACTCGGGCCTTTTAAACACTCTATTTATCCATAAGCCTTTGTATAACTTTTATTTAATATTAGGATGATTTATTTAAAAACCTAATATTTACCGGGTTAATTTTACCACTAACGGTATTTTCCCCGTCTTTAGTATTAACGGGGTTTAATTACCAATCCCGTTTTCGGGGTGTTACAGCTGATATGGTTACGGTGGTAACCTACTGTTGTACGGTAGAAGAATATGAACACAGGGGCCACCGTAACTTACGGTGCCACCGTAAGTTACGGTGGAGATCATTTTCAAGTTCTTGTTTTTCTTTTGAAAATCAATTGTTTCCCGGACTCGTTTGGACATGATTTAAACCCCGTAAGACTAAAGCATTTCATGTTTATGAAATGTAGGTACATGATGTGTTCAAAATGTAACATATAAATTTCATCAATCGAGGCATAAAACTAACCCTTTTTTAGTACTAATGTTGGAAAAAGTGTGCTTTTGTCTTCCTTTTGTATTTTCAGGATTAAATGAGCTCAAATTAACAAAAGAAGCAAAAAGACATCAAAATCTAACATAAATACAAGAAAAGGAACAAGACGTGACATGCCCGACCCCTCGACAGCATCTCCCAAAGCAAAAACAAGAAGAAAGCTGAGCATGGGGCTGTGCCCAGCTGAGCATGGGGCTGTGCCCAGCTCGACACGGGGCGTGCCCAGCTCGACACGGGGCGTGTCCAGCTCAACACGGGGCCGTGCTCAGCGAGCACGGGGCAGTGTCCAGGATGGTCAGCCCTGGCACAAAAGACAAACCTATAGAAGCTTCTATTGCCCACCACGGGGCCGTGCCCAGCGGACACGGGGGCGTGGCGAAAGTACAGCAGGCGCATTAATTGTAATTGCGAATTATAATTAATGAAGAGAGAGAGTGTCAGACGGACACGGGGGCGTGCCCAGCGGACACGGGGGCGTGTGGAGCTAATAAAGACAAACTGTATTAATGAAGAAAGAGAAAAGGGTGGACACGGGGCCGTGTCCAGCGGACACGGGGCCGTGTCCAGGCTTCTGTACAGGCTATAAATAGGAGTGCTTGGCTCAAGCTCAAACTATCCCTTGGCACACCACCTCTCTCACACTTCATCCACCACCCACCACCATCACAACACCATCATCCACCACCATCATCCATTGTCCATCATAGAGTGTGTGGGTCGTCTCGGGATCCAAGATTGATCGTAAGAGTTCTTGACAATCAAGGCCATGTTTGCCTAAGTCTCTTACATCACTTGGTGAAGACAAAGTGTCTAGTATAATACTTTTTATTTCTAATCTTTTGCACTTTTTATTTGGTTTTGTATTAATGACTTTAATAACTAGTTACTTATGTTGAAGGTGATCTTTCCTTATCGTTTGTCCGTGGTGTCTTGGCATTATTTTACTGTCTATATAAAATAAAGGATTTTCACCATTCATATCTCCACGGTCTATATGGAGGTATGTTGGCTACCTGGTAGGGGGTTAAGGGAACGGTTTGGTAAAGGTCTTGCCATTGTTCAGCGTTTAGAGGTCCTGCAATGGACCTGGGTCAAATTTAGTAGGACCTCCTTCAATACTTCTCGGTATTGGATGGCGGGGGTCCAAACTCTTTGATCCCCTCATAAGTTAACTACTATTAATACTATAACCCGGCTATTTAGGACTGTATCCCTGCTGACTCAGACTACTTAGCCGAGGGTAACGTCACCGCCAAAAGCGGGGCCTACCACAATACTGCATTAATAACTTAATTCATTATCTTCCAATAATCCACCCTTTTAGGATTGTATCCCTGCTGACTCAAACTACTGGGGTGAGGGTAACGTCGCCTTCAAAAGAGGGGCCTACTACAATAACTAAGATAATCTCTTAATTATGTGCAAAAGTGCGGAAATAATCAAAGGTTATACTAGATACGAGTCGGAACCAAGTGATTCATCTTGTCTATCTGTTTTTATTTTATTTTTATTTTCAGCATTTTAGTTAGTTTTATTTTTCTTAGTTTAAAACATTTTTCTAAACTTTTGTTTTGGTTAGACGTTGAGGATAAACCGGTATTAAAAGCTCTTGTGTCCTTGGACGACCTCGGTATCTTACCAACGCTATACTACACTCAACGATGGGTGCACTTGCCCATATGTGTGTTTAGTGTTAGTGAAATATCGTGTTTTATAAATTTAAAACTTGGCTAAAATAAGTGTTAAAAAAGGGCTTAAAATATACACCTAATATAAGTAACACTTCGCACGCATCAAGTTTTTGGCGCCGCTGCCGGGGACACAAGGATTTTAGGAAAGCTTAAAATCGACGGCCTAATCAGTTTTTCAAAACCTTTTCAAAACGGTCCCACATTTTTCTGCATTTTAGTTTAGTTTTGCATTTACAGTAGGTTGAACACGGGCCGTGCTCGCTGAACACGGGGCCGTGCTGCATATTTTTCATAAAATACCCAGTAACAGAAGCTTGAACACGGGTCGTGCTCACCGAACACGCCCCGTGCTCAACGAAATCAGTAAATTTAATTAAAACGCCCAGATACAGATCCTGAACACGGGGCCGTGCTCACTGAACACGGGGCCGTGTCCAGCCTCTGTTTCCGTTTTTCTTTTTGTTTTCTGATCTCGAGACTCGGTTGTGGTCTGCTGAGTGATTCTTATGGATCAATACTCAGGAGATTACAACTACACCTATGAGGAGGATGATTATAGGGGTAATTATTGCACTAATTGTCGTAATGCACGCTCGATTCAAAATAATCACTCATATCAACCATCCAATTCATACACCTACTATGAGGAGCCCAGGTACGAGCCATCAACTTCATATACATCCTATGAAGACCAAAGGTATGAACCTCCTCCCTTATACTCATATTTTGATGAACTAAGGTATGAGCCCTCATACTCATACTTTGAGGAACCAAGATATGAGCCACCACCTTCATATGCTTACTATGAGGAACCTTGGCGTGAACAACCCACCTCATATGAGTATTATGGAGAACAAAATTACGAACCTTATCCATCATATGCTTACAATGAAGAACAATGGTGCGAACCATCAACTTCATATGAGTATTATGAGGAGCAAAGGGTCGAACAACCGGATTCAAGCTTAGAAAATTCCGATTCTTTTTCTATAACCGAAGTGACCGATAGGATATTAGAACACATTAGAGTTATCGATCGATGTATAAAAGAAGCTCGCGCAAGGGAAGAGGAGTCCCGCGCAAGAGAAGAACTAAAAAAGGAAGAGATAACTGAATATGTAAAAATGGAAGAACAAATAAGTGAAAAACCGACACATGAGTTAAACAGCGAAAAAGGTGAGTCCGACAACGTTAAAATTCAAGAAGAGTCTAATTTTGAAGAAATTAATCTCTTGTCACCTTCTTTCGAAAGTCATTGTTTAGTACCCACTCATGCTAAGTTTTTAAAAGAGTTAAACACTAACACTAAAATTGACGAAACGGTAAGTGTTAAGTTAACTAATGATCAAACTTCACTAATAAAAGAAGACCCATTTGAAATTAACATTACACCGGTTCCATGTTTCTTTCAAAATTCGTTTATTAGTAATGTCACAATCGATAAAGATCTTTGTGTTAACATAATGCCTAACTACATTTTCGAAAAATTAAGTATTAGTGATTTTTCTCCACTTCAAATACCCATTTTTCTATCCAATCGGAAAGTAATAAAATCAATCGGTATAGTTGAGGATGTATTGGTTCAAACAAATCAAATGGTAATCCCGACCGATTTTGTCATCCTTGATGACGCTCCTCTAGTGTTGGGACGACCATTTGTAAAAACTCACGAAGCTTTGAAAAACCGGAAGTTCAACAATCTACCTCTTCAATTAGGGGCATTTAAAAGAAGTGTCGATCTTGAGCGATCAATGAAATATCCATTCGGCAATGACGACCCCCTAATTGAAGATGAGCCAGAACCACCCGATAAGGTGGGTCTAGCCAAGGACCCTTATAAACGTGGCGCACCACGGAGGCATTCCGCGGAACTATCCGTAGTTTTAGTTTAGATTAACTTTTACGTTTCCTAGTTTAGTTTTTTTTTTCAGGAATAAAACACACTCGGGATGGTGAAGGATGATAAGGGAAGCTTGAACCAACACCCCATGCACAAAAACAGAGCCTCCCGACAATTTTTCTTCATAACAGCAAGTTCAGCACGGGGCCGTGCTCACCCCAACACGCCCCGTGCCCAAGGTTCTGTAGAAAATGCCCAGTTCAGGTACCTGGACACGGGGCCGTGCTCACTGGACACGCCCCCGTGCCCAGCCTTCTGTTTACTTTTGGTACTGGCAGTCTGGACACTGGGCCGTGCTCAGCCAACACCACCCCGTGTTCAGCTACCCAGTACCATAAAATCTTGTTTTTAACCCATTTTTACACATTTAATCAGCCTAAAAAGTTATTTTTGAGACACATTGAGGACAATGTGTAATTTAAGTGTGGGGGGGATGCTAAAACCTTGAATCTTGCAAGTCCTAAATACAAGCCTTACACAAAACTCTATTGGAACCGCTAATCACCCCAAATTTTTTCAAAAATTTTTCATTTTTTTTACTTGTCTAGGTTTAACTCGGGAAATTCAAGTTCTTAAAAAGGTTATATTTTTACGAATTTACAACTGATAGCGTCGTGATAAAAAGAACCAACATAAGAAAATTACGAAAAGGCATGACAAGCTTAGTTAAAATTTAATTATATATACTTGATCACATAAAAACCCATTCCCACAAAAGTGAGTTTTGAGCCTTTATTGAGCATACAAATACATATCACTAAACTAAATGCTCATTTTCGTTTCTTGTGTGAATAGCCGCTTGGTTCTTACAACTCTAGAACTTGCCACGACGATACATTCCCGGTCCTTACCAACTTAAACCCGAGTAAGTAAATGATGGAGGCATTAGGACTAACCCTTTTTATTTCCACACCATTATTTTTCTTTTTTTTTTACCACCTACCCAAAATCCCCCTAGTTAACCCCTTTGAGCCTAAACCTTTTCATTTCTTAACCCAAAAACAAACACCCTTTCACCCACCAAAACCTTTTTTTATTTTTAACCCTTTTGTTTTTAGTAACAAGCTCGGTTTTTCGTAAGATTTGCAAAAAAAAAAAAAATGTTGATGATGAAGCACAAGAGAAATAAACAAACAAGTTTATCAAAAATAACTTTGTTTGAATAATGGCTTCATCAAAATAAAAAAATAAAAATAAAAAAAAAATTTGAAAAAAAAAAAGTCTTACGAAAACCGACGCTTTTTACGTTTTTTCGCCCTTTTTCTACTAACCACTAACCCAACCACCTACCTTTAACCCAAGCCTAACCCCTCACCCAAAAGTCCTCTTGATATTTACAAAGGTATATAGTTAAAAAGGATGAGGATTGATCGCTTGGCAAGCCTATGGTAGGAATAAGTTCCATGCCGCTCTCGAGTGATTCACTAAAAATACATCTTCGGCCGAGTGTTGAGTGATCCCCCGTGAGGTATGAGAACTTGTATATAAATAAAATTTTAAAGAGGCATGTTATGCCCTAATAAGTAATTTATCTTATGAAAAGTTTTAAATAAATCATAACGAATAGGATTGTAAATAAATAAAAATAAAACTAAATAAAGAATCTTGGAAATCCCGACACTCTATGACAAGCCCAAAACCTTCTTTTCTACCAATTCCATTTGGGAGTGTAAATAGCCACATATTAAAGAGTTTTGCTTGAGGACAAGCAAAGATTCAAGTGTGGGGGTATTTGATGTGTTCAAAATGTAACATATAAATTTCATCAATCGAGGCATAAAACTAACCCTTTTTTAGTACTAATGTTGGAAAAAGTGTGCTTTTGTCTTCCTTTTGTATTTTCAGGATTAAATGAGCTCAAATTAACAAAAGAAGCAAAAAGACATCAAAATCTAACATAAATACAAGAAAAGGAACAAGACGTGACATGCCCGACCCCTCGACAGCATCTCCCAAAGCAAAAACAAGAAGAAAGCTGAGCATGGGGCTGTGCCCAGCTGAGCATGGGGCTGTGCCCAGCTCGACACGGGGCGTGCCCAGCTCGACACGGGGCGTGTCCAGCTCAACACGGGGCCGTGCTCAGCGAGCACGGGGCAGTGTCCAGGATGGTCAGCCCTGGCACAAAAGACAAACCTATAGAAGCTTCTATTGCCCACCACGGGGCCGTGCCCAGCGGACACGGGGGCGTGGCGAAAGTACAGCAGGCGCATTAATTGTAATTGCGAATTACAATTAATGAAGAGAGAGAGTGTCAGACGGACACGGGGGCGTGCCCAGCGGACACGGGGGCGTGTGGAGCTAATAAAGACAAACTGTATTAATGAAGAAAGAGAAAAGGGTGGACACGGGGCCGTGTCCAGCGGACACGGGGCCGTGTCCAGGCTTCTGTACAGGCTATAAATAGGAGTGCTTGGCTCAAGCTCAAACTATCCCTTGGCACACCACCTCTCTCACACTTCATCCACCACCCACCACCATCACAACACCATCATCCACCACCATCATCCATTGTCCATCATAGAGTGTGTGGGTCGTCTCGGGATCCAAGATTGATCGTAAGAGTTCTTGACAATCAAGGCCATGTTTGCCTAAGTCTCTTACATCACTTGGTGAAGACAAAGTGTCTAGTATAATACTTTTTATTTCTAATCTTTTGCACTTTTTATTTGGTTTTGTATTAATGACTTTAATAACTAGTTACTTATGTTGAAGGTGATCTTTCCTTATCGTTTGTCCGTGGTGTCTTGGCATTATTTTACTGTCTATATAAAATAAAGGATTTTCACCATTCATATCTCCACGGTCTATATGGAGGTATGTTGGCTACCTGGTAGGGGGTTAAGGGAACGGTTTGGTAAAGGTCTTGCCATTGTTCAGCGTTTAGAGGTCCTGCAATGGACCTGGGTCAAATTTAGTAGGACCTCCTTCAATACTTCTCGGTATTGGATGGCGGGGGTCCAAACTCTTTGATCCCCTCATAAGTTAACTACTATTAATACTATAACCCGGCTATTTAGGACTGTATCCCTGCTGACTCAGACTACTTAGCCGAGGGTAACGTCACCGCCAAAAGCGGGGCCTACCACAATACTGCATTAATAACTTAATTCATTATCTTCCAATAATCCACCCTTTTAGGATTGTATCCCTGCTGACTCAAACTACTGGGGTGAGGGTAACGTCGCCTTCAAAAGAGGGGCCTACTACAATAACTAAGATAATCTCTTAATTATGTGCAAAAGTGCGGAAATAATCAAAGGTTATACTAGATACGAGTCGGAACCAAGTGATTCATCTTGTCTATCTGTTTTTATTTTATTTTTATTTTCAGCATTTTAGTTAGTTTTATTTTTCTTAGTTTAAAACATTTTTCTAAACTTTTGTTTTGGTTAGACGTTGAGGATAAACCGGTATTAAAAGCTCTTGTGTCCTTGGACGACCTCGGTATCTTACCAACGCTATACTACACTCAACGATGGGTGCACTTGCCCATATGTGTGTTTAGTGTTAGTGAAATATCGTGTTTTATAAATTTAAAACTTGGCTAAAATAAGTGTTAAAAAAGGGCTTAAAATATACACCTAATATAAGTAACACTTCGCACGCATCAGTACACTTTGGGATGCCGGAAGACGATCAAGCTCAACGAAGAACCGAACACGATATAGATACATGCTTCCGCACTTTGCTACGTTGTAAATTTTAAACAACGAATTCAACCACGTGATGTAGAATAACTTATGATTTGTAAAAGTTTTAATAAACCCGTATTTTTATAGTATGTGTAGTCCTAGCCACACATCAGATTGTGGTATTTTACATGTAAAATCGCTAAATCGAAAATAGGGTGTTACAAGTTGGTATCAGAGCGCTGGTTTAAGAGATTCAAGTATGGTGGGAAAAACTATGCTTGGACTTAAACCTTATGCTCTTAATAAAGATGGGTGTTCGGTTCGAGGCTTGATCGCAAATCCGGTAAGTACATGTATGTTAATAGTTTAGATGCTAAAGTGTTGTAAACAACACGTAGGGGCTATCGTGTGATACACGTTACCCCAATTAAAATGATTAATGTAGTTGACGAAAATACGCGCGTTGAAGCGTACAGTAGAAAAAGCCTTGTATTATAATACGGGCGATTATTGAAGTTGACATTACTAACTCTTGTGAATATTTTAATTGAAGGACACTCGCATCTGAAGATGGCGAGAGTTGAACGAATTGTGGATATGATGATGGAACGGTCCGAAGTATGACAAGAGGAGCATGCTCACCAAGGACTAAATCGCGTAACGACCGCGAACAAGGTTAATGGCAAGGAACGCCCGTCGGGGCAAGCGTTACCAGGTGCACGCTTTTAAATATAATCACACAAATAGCAATATGCAATAAACAAGTAGAGAATGATTGTTGCATAGATAAATTAGAAACTTGGAAAACCTGAATAGAAATACATATCCAGGATATTATTTCCAAGGAAACTAAATAGAGACGTTACTCACATAGGGCGTGATGTGAAAACTATAAAAAGGTCGTGTATGTCATGTGTTAATCGCTTACTCTGGCCAAGTAAGTAGTGGCATATGATACCACGAGTTTCTTATAGCGGACACATTTACATCCGATGTAGTAAGGGCGGGGTGAATGGGACTAGCTTAAAGAGTACCCAAAAGAATCAAATGAGCAAAATAATTGATAATAATGTAAACGCACAGCCGAGTGACGGAAGCGTATTACATTAGTATAATGAGCCCGAAAGAAGGGGCAGGGAAATATATAAAATAATTAAGGTACGCATTGGGAGGGGTATACTTACACTCGAACCCAAAGAATATAAACATGTGGAATGATCAAGATATGCATTGGGAGGGAGTGTACTTACACTCGAACCCGGAAAATGCGAATATGTCCCTAAACGAGTCGTTTTTGTAAAACGTCAAACTCGAGGACAAGGTCGGAATATAGAAATGAAGCGAGGTCTTAATGCATACCGGGAGGGTTGCAATAATAACGACTTCGGTAAAACACCCGGTTAATGGGTAAGAATTGAACACATACACAGACCGAGAAACGGGAACTCGGATGGAAAGTTAAAGGACTCGGGTATTGGGTCATAACTAAAAGATGACAAAATAATGTAAATAAAAATTGTGAATAAATTATGTTCAACTATTTTAAAGTTGAACGGGTCGATTACAATATCATGCCGGACGGCATGAGTAAATACAAGTGAGATAATGGTATCGTTAAAAGCAAAAGAATAATGAGCCCGGTAATGGGACATAATCGAGTACGGATATATGTAAACTGGAGAATGGTGAGCATAAGATGAACCGGCGCATAAACGATATGAGAAGTCAAGAAGTCAGAAAGATAATTCAAGAGAAAACAATGTAGCCTTAGACTACGGTCAAGGTCAAAAGAAATCCAAAAAGTAAAGGTGAATAATTCTAAAACATAAGAAGGGGTGCCTTAACGCCATATGCGTATATAAATGTATACACATTTGAATGAAGACTCGAATAAAAGATGATCTACGGGATCATCATAACCTACGGGATATTAATTAGAGCAAAAGGTCTACGGGGCCAAAATGACCCACGGGTCATGAATTGAAGCAAAAGGATCATAAGGGCATCGCCTCAAAGAGGTGAAAGCCTAAGGAAATAGCCTACGAGGTTAAGTG
Source organism: Helianthus tuberosus (assembly GCA_030545235.1). Classification (NCBI taxonomy): domain Eukaryota; kingdom Viridiplantae; phylum Streptophyta; class Magnoliopsida; order Asterales; family Asteraceae; genus Helianthus; species Helianthus tuberosus. The sequence goes on from JARYGA010000748.1 coordinate 18,441, forward strand.
AAGGGACCTACGGGTCAATAGTGTGAGGTAAGGGAACTTGTTACGATTCCCCGTATAAAACTAAGATTTTAAAAGAATAAATTATGGACTGTCAATATCATGGTATGGATAATTGACAAAAGTTAAAGAAAGGATCCTAAAACTAAAACTTCGATTTTAGTAAGAAATAACGTTGTTACCAATATAAATTCTGATAGGAATTTGAATAGTAAGCATGAAAGGTTCAAGTCTTGACACTGGTAGGCGCAAGACGATATATTCGAAAAGTGATATTTTCGAAAATGAAAGGTTGATACAAACTAAACACGATGTGACACGATCACGGTTAGGAAATATAATGTGAAGTAAAATCACATTATAACCAAGCGAGCGGTGAAAAGTAACGGGACTAATAAGTCTAGTTAGTAAGACCGGTTAAGGCCAGTAATTCAAATCAATAAAAATTGGTTTACTTGTAAGCGGTGGATTCGGTATAACTGAACCGAATAAATAAATCTGAAAACAAAAGAAATTATTGCTAAAAGTGAAATATTTCACTAAAGACCTTTAAACGGGTCAAGGTAACGGATTCACCAAGAGTTCGATAATATATAAAAGCGATGGAAATCGCTAAGTTAACTAAACTAGTAAAAATAACGGAATTACGTTATTTCAAGTTACATTATGTCGTATGAGGTACGTAGAGGTTCTGTAACCAAAAAGACATTACCATAATTTTTCTGGTAATACTAACAATTGGTTAAAGTATGAGTAATGCTTAAGAGATTACTCCAGTCAAACGCATTGAGTTTAGAACTCAATGAACTATGTAAGCAAGGTTTCGAGGACGAAACCTCTTTAAGGGGGGTAGACTTGTAACACCCCGAAAATGGGTTTGGTGATCAAACCACATTAGCACTAAAAGACGGGTAAAGTACCGTGAGTAGTAAAATTTACCCGGTAAATATTAGGATTTAAATAATTAATCCTAATATTAAATAAAAAGTGAATAAAAGCTTTTAAGATAATAAAATGGATAAAAGGCCCGAGTTAACGGGACCTAAAATAAACTTAGTCATAAATATTCCCGAACCCGCTAAGTTAACTAGGAATATTAGACCTAGTTAATAAGTGGGAATATTATTGAAAATAATTAGGTTGTGACCTAATTAATAACTAACCAAACACGAGGGACCAAAGCCGGGTAACTTGAAAAAGGAATTATAAACTTAAAAATAAAACACAACACACACACACAAGAGTGTGTGTGCGTGCGTGAGAATGGCCAGGAGAAGCTCCTAGAGAGCTCAAACCCTAGAATCAACAAATTCACCAAATTGGAGCTCGAATCAAGATCCAAATCAATGCATGAACGCGTAGAAACGATCACCAAGTCAAGGGGATCGTGAGGTATGTTGAATTTCTAACATTCGTGAAGTCGTAAAAATTTGATAATCATCCTAATCGCGAATTAGGCATGAATTAGAGAAGTTATGGCTAGATTAGTGATGTATACTTGCTTAGGAACGAAACCCTAAGTGAAAATCATGCATATGATGCTATGACTTGAATGATTTGGTGATTACCTATATGTGTGTTAAATGGGTTTATTGACAATATGAAGAACACTCGGATTAGAGTGTTAATTTGATGAATATTGATTGTTATGAAATAAGTTCTTGATGTAGTTCATGAACACTAGACATAGAGGTTTGATTTTGATGTAAATCTTGGTGAAAATAATTAGTTATGAACTAGTTAGTAAATATGTGAAATTATGCACATTAGGTGTTTGTTAAAATGCCTAAATGAGAACTAAAGTATTGAATTTTAGAGTGAAAACGCATATTTGAATGATATGGCAATTACGCGTGATATGAAGTGATGAGAGTTCTAAATACTATGTTGATTTAGACTTAATGTAGTAAACATGTGATTGAAAGTAGTTAACTTTAGATAAGTTAAGTTAACTAATCATGAAGCCGAATAGTAGCTTCGGCATAGAAAATTAGTGAGGTGGAATAGTCGTGATTGTTAATGACTAATTTAACCGCCTTGTAAATGTTTGACAATAGTTTGACGCGTAACAAGCTAGGTGAAAGCTTGGAAGAGAGAGCGGGTCAAACAGAGCAAGTATGGAAAGAAAAGCGTGGCGTGGATGCGAGGTAAGTGTAATTTACACACTTATGTAGAATACTCGTTTATTCGATACGTTGTAAACGTGATAATGATAATATTGGAAATATGGAAATTTGTCAAGTGTCGACTAATGTAAATCAAGGATAAAAGGATACCCATGGTGTAAGCCGAAATGGGTTGAAATTGTAAGAAAAGAGTGTAAAAGAAAAAGGGTATGGTTATAAAATCCGGGATGGGATGGATGTATGAATTGGAAATCAAAAACAATGTTTTTGATTAAATAAATAATGTTGGGCATATAGTCCAAACGGGTTGAATGGTGGTGATAACACCATTTGACAATATCGACTAATGTGGTTGTCAAGTCTTATGTTAACAGGACCGATTAGCAAATCGGATAATTGCGTCACCATTGATGCTGTGATAATGAAAACAAGGTATAAATCGGGTCTACTTGTTGATCCGGGCCAGGTACGTGTAATTATGTTGTAGTTAAAAGTGCTATTTTGGTCGAATAATTTGAGAGAGGGTCCTTAGTCATAAAAGGACTAAAATCGACCAAAACGCCCTTGTAGGCTAAATGGAACAAACGATCCTTAAAGGTTGTTTGGAAACGAGTTTTACAATTAGATAATTACTTAGGAGTAGTACAGAAGTTGAAGGATGTAACACGTCAGTCAAATGGCTCTATTCGAGTCTTTGCCGTAAAATAACGATTTGAAGGGTAAATTTTGGTATATATAAATCACCACATTGAATCCACCACAAATATAGTTGTGGTGGAAGATCCTTTGATAAGAAATGTGGACATATGTATTTGGAAATGAATGAAAGCAATTGGTGCTTATAATATGCTTAAATACCTCAAACGGGTCAAAATAAGCATATGGGTGAAAATGGGTTAAAGAAGGTATATAATTCTATAATCGGAACCTAATATGTTAGACATCATTTAATTTAATAGGTTTGTGAGAAATAAGGGTCAAACAAACTTGTATGTTTGATAAAATCACAAACGGGTCAAATTTTGGTAAAAGAGTAATAAGCCGAAGACTTAAAAGTCTTAAATTTTATCAAGCCGGATGTCGGATTTTAACTCCATATGATGGAGAATCAAATTTCAAACATGTAGGAAGAAACGGTAGGTCAAACGGATAAGCGGTTTGAAAGATACGAAAGATCTCGTGTCAATTTACGGCAAAATGGAAAAGCTGGATGCAGGGTCCACCGTAAATTACGGTGCCACCATAATTTACGGTGGAGCTGATATGGTTACGGTGGTAACCTACTGTTGTACGGTAGAAGAATATGAACACAGGGGCCACCGTAACTTACGGTGCCACCGTAAGTTACGGTGGAGATCATTTTCAAGTTCTTGTTTTTCTTTTGAAAATCAATTGTTTCCCGGACTCGTTTGGACATGATTTAAACCCCGTAAGACTAAAGCATTTCATGTTTATGAAATGTAGGTACACTTTGGGATGCCGGAAGACGATCAAGCTGAACGAAGAACCGAACACGATATAGATACATGCTTCCGCACTTTGCTACGTTGTAAATTTTAAACAACGAATTCAACCACGTGATGTAGAATAACTTATGATTTGTAAAAGTTTTAATAAACCCGTATTTTTATAGTATGTGTAGTCCTAGCCACACATCAGATTGTGGTATTTTACATGTAAAATCGCTAAATCGAAAATAGGGTGTTACAGTACGGTAGCAATACGTCGAAAGAAAAAAAATATAAATAAACTCATGTACCAAAAACGATGATGTTCAATTCAGTACAATAGCGGTACGATGCTAATTTATCGAAAGGAACACAATAAAAAAATAAATGCCGGTACCGATATAGATGTTGTTTAGTTGGTTTTGGTTCGGTTTGGTATGATAGCGGCACAATTGTCATCAGTAAACTTTATATCGCAATGTTGAAAAAATAAAGAGTAAACTTCCGTTTTGCTCCCTGTGGTTTGGTTGTTTTAACGGTTTTGTCCCAATCCTTAAAAATAACCATTTTACTCCCTGATCTATGAAGCTTATATATATTTTACTCCTCGCCCCTAATGTCATCCAGAATGTTTTTTTTTTTTAAATAAGGACAATTTGGTGATTTTACATATAATGAGAAGGGTGTTTTAGTAACTTTACAAAAAGAATTTAATTGTTTATTATTATAATCATTAAATCCATTTTGAACGAACTCTCTCTCTCTCTCTCTCACATCACTTTCTCCCCTAGGTATTCTCTGTAAAACATTCTGCCTCCACCCTACCAGCAACCACCATCACCACCACGAACAGCCATCAGCCACCACCAGCTAAACCTAGCCGCCGTGTTAAACCCTAGATCAACCCATTTTGTCGTCAATCCTTAAACCGTCTCTCTCTTCTCACCGCCAATTACCACCACCCCAATATCACAAACGCTATACAGTGACATCTAACAATACTAACTAACTCTAAACACTACTTAATACAAAACACTGATACAATTAAACACTGATTACTGAAGTGCTGTTGATGCTGTCATCTGATGGGCTCAACCGCTGATGAAGCTTTAGCAGTGCTTTCCAGTTTCCACAACGGTTGATCAGTCCTTTGACTTCCAGCAGATCTTTGAATTCTTCAGTGGATTGGTCTTCAACAGTCTTTACACTTCATCAGAGCTTTGTACATAACAAACCTTAGAGACCAACAGATGTTAGATGCCTTTGCCATTGGAGGGAATAGAGTTCAAAACACTGTTTATTTAGGATCAGTTGTTGCGGAACAGTTTTGGCTTTGTATCATCTGTTCTTAATGGAAAGATCACATGAGCCAACAATTTTACCATAGACAATGCTTATCCTTTAACTACGTTAAAGGTTGTTCAATTACTTGATATATAAAATGGATATTATAGCTTCATATGAAAGAAATTGAAATTTTTGGTCTAGAGGTACAATCTTTAAGTGCAGTTGTACATTAGTATTTCTTGCTATCTATTCAAGATTTTATATATCTTTATTGAATTTATAGATTTGATATAGCATGTGTTAAACGACGAAATATTGAAATGGGAAAACATCTAAGGTATGTAAGATATGAATTTATATTTTACTAACCTATTAAAACAAGTTTGGCTAGTTTTGTAAATGCAGGAAATGTAACAAATCACAGTTGTGGATCTTATGATATTTGTTCAAAAGAAGAGGCACTAGAAGGCTCATATGAAGATATACAACAGTGCGAACATAAAAAATTGCACATTAAGGGATCAAGCAGCAAATCATTGACTACAAAAACTTTGAGCAACTTTCAAGAAAAATGGGCACTAGTCACTTGAAGAATACATGTTCAAATGGGGGGGGGGGGGTATTATACAAGTTGCACTCTTTTTTTCCTTTCACTAAGTTTTATCCCATTGAGTTTTCTTAGTAAGGTTTTTAATGAGGCAACGTACATGATCCGGAAGTATCAGGGGGAGACGTTATGTGTTGCACTTTTTTTCCCTTAGCTAAGGTTTTGTCCCACTGGGTTTTCCTGGCCAGGTTTTTAACGAGGCAGCATCTCCAAGCGTATCAAGTTGATAACCAAGGGGGAGTGTTATAAATATATTATTAACTAGGTTATTACCCGGGATTGCTTCCCGGGCTCGGGAAACTTAGTTATATTAATTATTATTCGTTATTAATACGACCTCATTACATCAAGCATCTCATTGGATTCAACAACAATGTCTTCACATCACCGGATTAGATCATGAACCCGAATTAGAGGTCAAACAAAAGCGCAACAGGACCACATGAATAACATCATTTCCACTTTTACTTTAATGCACTTACGTGATCGGGTGATTTAGGATTTTGTAAAAATGTTTGTTCTTGTACTTCTTTACAAAATTACATAGAATTCAAGAAAACAAAACAATGACTTAAAGAACTATAATTTAACATCCAATCTAATCGGGCAAACAAATGTTGAACAAAAGTCAAACAGTTGTTGACCAAAAGTGAAACAGATGTTTAACCAGATCCACTGTCTTCTTATATTTTAGCACTGTTTTCCTCTTCAAAACACTGTTCAACCTAACATTGGTTTCCATCAACCGTTGACCAAAAGTCAAACAGATGTTAAAACCACTATTTGAGTTATTCAAACGTCTATTGAATACTAAATGAGATGTTGACCAAAAGTCAAACATATGTTGACCAAAAGTCAAGTAGATGTTGACCAAAAGTCAAACGAAGTGACCCGTACATGATTTCTTAGACATATTTAACATGTCTCATTTGACCAATTTCAGTTTTAGTTTGGAAATTGTGGACACCAGTCCCAACAAAAGGCGATATGTTTCTTAATATAATCGAAACTGTATGTGTTTCTATTTGCTTGAAATGTTTATCAGAGAATAGAACTCGATGTTTTATTCCTTTAATGACATAATTAACCAGCTTATCATTGTCAAAAAATATGGCTTATAACTTTGAACATGATTTTGCTATTAGTTTGTACTATACTTTTGATCAAGGAATCGTTTCAAGCGAGTAACTGAGTATACTGTCTTTAGCTTACATTGCCGGTAGATATTATAGTTATCAACACAAAAAATAGATTAGTTTTTTCTCCAAGTTTTCTTCTCATATATATATTCTCCATTGTATCTCTTGTATGATATATCTATCAATGAAATATCTCTTTCTCTTATTGTTTGCTATTAGGCTAGTTTCACAACAAACATGACAAAATCGTAATTTGACTACAATGACACCATTCCCCACTTTGTATATGGGTCGGGGCACACCCATACTTCACAAAACGGGCAATTTATGCGGTCTAATTAAACCGGGTCATAGCCCGACCCGACATATAAATACTTGATAAACATGCTTTCATCGTCTAAAATCCCAATTAGGGTTTATAAACCCCTCAACGTCTTCTTCTTCTTCTTCTTCTTCTTCTTCTTCTTCTTCAGCTCAAACAACAATGGCGGGTGGTTCTCGAGCTCAAGTCAACAAGTCACACAAGACTCGTTTTGCTTCTAAATCCTCTCGCAACATTCACAAAACTTCCGTCAAAGGTCCCACGCTTTTTCCTCATCATAATTTCATCTTCTGATTAGCTATAATTTGATAGATTTTGTGTTATTTAGAATGTAAAACAGAGGTAAACTGTTGAATTAGGAGTTTTGAATTTTTATTGTTGCTTAACATAAAAGAAAATGAAACAGATTACGGTTTGAAATCGGTGAATTTGACTTCAAAATTACTTATTTTTATGAAGTTTGTGGTTTTCTATTACAAGTGTCATGAAGTGAACATGTTTTTATCGAACCTCAGTCGTAATGTGATAAGTTTGATTGGCATAACTTGTAGTTTAGTGCTTTTTTTAGAGTGTAGAATTAGTAGAAATAGGTAAGGAGTTTAAAGTATGTGGGATGAATTGGATGAAGTAAAAGTTTGTATCAAGTATAACTCATGTAAGCTGTTGCCATGGTTGTAAAAATCGCTAGTTACTAGTCAGGCGGTGGGGTACCTGCTAGTGATTAATCGGATCGAATACTTCAAAGATTTTGACCAATTTTGATCGAATTTGACCGATTTTGCTGTAGCTCGCCAAACCATTGTATTTTTATGAACATTGCACTCGGAAACTAATAAAATTGAGGCTAAACGTGATAACATAGCTCTTTTGGATCAAAGCTAGCCGATAGAGTTTTAAATTAAGGGTTTGATTGGATCACTGAAATGGCTTTTGTTTGTTCTACCTTATGTTTCTTAATTATTTTACTGGAACTTAGATAAGAGCAAGATTGGCAAACCTGATCGCAATGTAATGAAGGGAGCAAGAGCTGCTCGACTGCAGCGTAACAAAATGGTAATTTGTATTCTTCATTATTTATACTTTCTGTTAGTTATGATGGACCGTAATTCAGATAAAAAATTGATATTAAAACATGTTCCGTACCCATTTCTATCGTTAATCAACACATATTAGTCTACAGTCTACACTCTGGAAAATGTTTCGAATTTTCATAACAGAAAAAAGTTATTTTGAAAGTGTTGAATTTAATGATGTAGATGAGAGAACAGAAGCGGGCCACCCTTTTGAAAAAGAAAAGGGCGTCTAGTGGAACAGCTAGTGCTCCGCGTGTTATTGTGAGTATTCTCCATGTAGAATCTACTCTATTGACTTATTTGGCCATATGAAGTTTCATTTGTTTTGGACTTTTGGCTTACAAAGTTCCAACCTGTTTCGTTTAACCAGGTTTTATTCGGTCTATCTGCTTCTACAAGCGTAAGCTCACTAGCAGGGGATCTTTTGGTGTTACTATCAAATGGGCACACTGGACTTCAGTTTCCAGCAGTTGCATCGTCCGAATATAAGCTAAGGGCTACGGTAGGTTGCCACATTATTTTACTTCCTCAAACTTCTAGTTAGGGGTGTGCATGGTTCGGTTATTAACCATTCGGTTTTTGGTTAATCGGTTCGGTTTATTCGGTTAGTTTGTTGGTTTTTCGGTTCGTTTTGGTTAATAAATCAAACCAAACTTCGGCTAAGTTTTTTACTTGAGGCATGTTTGGCTAAGCTTTTTGAAACAACTTATTGACTTATTGGCTTTTTGAAAAGTCATTAGCTCCAAAATGATGTTTGGCAATGAGGGTATATGTGAGGGGAAAAGTGACTTTTCCAAAAAGTCACTCCATACTGACTTTTCCAAAAAGTCAATAAGGAGTTTTATAAGCACTCCCAAACACCCCCTTAGAAATACATGGAATGGTATATACATGAAATGGTAGTATAAATACATAAATATTGAGGTACAAATACATGAATTGGATGCATAAGTATATAAAATGGAGGCATAAAAGCTAAAAAAAATTTGAAAATACGAATGGTTCGGTTAATTTCAGTTAACCGAAGGGTACAAAAAACCGATAACCGATCTTCTGTTAATTCGGTTATTCGGCTTTCGGTTAATTTCGGTTTCGTCGGTGTTCGGTTAACGGTTCGGTTATTGCTCACCCCTTTCTAGTAATGTATGTTTATCGGTTCGTAATACAATTGACAAAATATGGAATATATTTTAGAATTACAGTGTCAAGGTTTGCTATTATTATATCATAAGTGACATTGGAATGGAGTCAATGGATGATAAACCTTATAAAGCTTTTGGCTTTTTATTTACTTGCTTACTGAATGCTACATTGAGCTTATTTGTGAAAATTTTATCTTACACCTACTTATTTGAATAGGTCCTAGAAGCACCTCATGGTGATTTTATGGCATGCATGGAGATGGCCAAGGTACTTAAATTTCATACTTTTTGAATCATACACATAGAATATCGTATTTTTCGGTAAATTTAAACTGATACGCACACACTTTTAATCATAGATCGCAGATCTGATTATTTTTGTGGCTTCTGCTAACTGTTCAAGCGATCGAGGTAGTTCCAACTATTACGTTGATGAATTTGGCTTTCAGTGTCTCTCTGTCTTTAGATCTCTTGGTTTACCAAGTTCCGCCGTTTTCATTCGAGTAAGCACTTGATAAAATCTCTACAGACTGATATGTAGTTATGTACATGAAAAGTATCGTGTTTATATGACAACGGGATTGTTTGTTTATCAGGATTTACCTTCTGATCTAAAAAGAAGAAATGAATTAAAGAAAACATGCATTTCTAGCCTTTCATCAGAATTTCCCGAAGATTGCAAGTTTTATCCAGCAGATAGTAAAGATGACTTGCACAAGGTATACTTTCCAAATCCTGATAAATGACTTGCGATGCTTGATTAAAGGCATCATTCCTAAAGATGACATTTTTGAAACAGTTGCTTAAGAAAGGGTTGATTCGTGTTATATTAATCTCTAACATGCCAAATAGGCGAGTTCAAAATTAGTTATTAACTAGAATTAAGCCTCCTCGTGTTGTGGCGGGGGCATAAAATCAGGCCAAATAGCACCAATGCCACACCACCGCCAGTGACCACCAACACTGAAATTACGGTGTGTTAATGCGAAAATTTAGACCGAGACGTAAAATATAGAAACGAATAACTAACTCGATCTAGGGCCCACAGCCCCACACGTTGCGACGAACCTGTAACGGGAAAAATAGATGTAAAAATGTTGAACCACACATCCACGTTGCGCCGTGTTAACTCGCAAAATTTTGTACTACACGTAAAGTGAAATGTAAAAACGTTGAACCACAAACTCATGTTGCGCCTTGTTAACTCGCAACATTTAGAACGAAACGTAAAACGAAAATTTGCGAAAGACGAAAAGTATAGGGGACCAAAGTTGTAAGTAAAAACGTTTGGTTAAATTGCAAATAATGAAAAGTTTTGGGTTAAAAGTATTTTTTAAAATGCTAATTAATATTAATAATAATAATAATAATAATAATAATATTATTATTATTATTATTATTATTATTATTATTATTATTATTATTATTATTATTATTATTATGTAAATGAGACAGGCTGATTAGGTTCAAGTTCCCTAAACATCCAACGGATATTTTTATATTTTGTGTAAATAAACTATTGAAATGATATAAGATTGTATTAGCAACTTTTTTTTTTTGGATAAATTGTGTTTTTGGTTTCTATGTAGTTCATGTTTCTATTTAAGGAGCAGAGGCTCACGGTACCTCATTGGCGTACTCAACGCCCTTACCTCATGGCTCAGAAGGTAAACCTTTTGTTTTCTACAGGAACACAACACATTTTCTTATTATTAATACTATCAGTGTAAAACCACATATATTGTATTATAGAAGACTATTAAAAATATTTATCATACGCTTATTGGATATTTAATACCATGACAGGTGGACATGGTGGATGATGGGTCTGGAAAATGCACTCTTCTCATCACTGGTTATCTTCGGGCCCGTAATCTTTCAGTGAATCAGTTGGTATTTACTTATTTTATTATTTACTACACATTTGGCAGTTTTCGTAACTGGTTCAGTGCCTAACTTATGTTAATTAGGTTCATGTATCAGGTGCTGGGGATTTTCAGCTGGGCAAGATTCAGCTTCTTAAGGATCCATGTTCACTAAGTGTTAAAAAAGATGGAGATTTCATGGATGCAGATGAAGTACAAGATTCACAGGTACGTATTCTTTTTTTGTAATTATGTTTCCTAGTTTC